>JAQGAK010000206.1:0-117274 GCA_034696945.1 Lipothrix lubbocki
CTGAAGCGTAATTTAATTTAATTTAAACGTTAATGGAATTGTTGGAGTTATAACATCTTGCACTTAAAATGATGGTGGTTATAACATCTTGCATTTAAGAAATTTGGAGTTATAACATCTTGCACCTCGAGGAGCGATATGCACTTTGTAGTCGTGTGTGGATTGTCAAAATTTTATTATTGCTGATTGTATAGTATTATCGGTTTGATCTAGTTTTTTGTCTTGTTAAGTTCGCATTTAGCTTCTCCATATCTTCTTCACTTGAATTTAGCTTCTCCCATATCTTTTCTTTATTTAAATTTAGCTTCCCATTATCTTCTTCACGTGAATCTGTTACTCTGATATCTTATTTCTATCGAATTTGGCTTATCTGTATCTGTTTAACACGAATTAAGTTTTCGTTATTATTTACTGGTTGAGTTTCGCTTTTAGTGTATCTCCTTTAGCTTAAATTTAACTTTGCATACTTTTTTATATTTGTTTTTCTTAGTATCTATACTTAAGAAATGGAATTTAGCCTTTTATTATATTCTTCGGATCGAATTTAGTTTACTGTTTGCATCTGATTCGACTTAAATTTGGCTTGTCTGTGTTTTCTTCAAGTTGAATTTATACTTCTAAATCTTCATCACCTTGATTTAGAATCTACATATCTTCTTCTAACTTGAATTTAGCTTCCCAGTATCTTCTTCAAGTTGAGTTTAGCTTCGTAGCACCTTCTTTAAGTTGAGTTTAGCTTCATAGCACCTTCTACAAGGTTGAATTTAGCTTCCCAGTATCTTCAACAAGTTGAATTTAGCTTCATAGCACCTTCTACAAGGTTGAATTTAGCTTCCCAGTATCTTCAACAAGTTGAATTTAGCGTCCCAGTATCTTCAACAAGTTGAATTTAGCTTCCCAGTATCTTCAACAAGTTGCGTTTAGCCACACAGTACCTTCTACGAGTTGAATTTAGCGTCTTTTGCATATACTTAAGATTAGTTTAGCTTAATAATATAGTCTGCATGTCACTTTTAGCTTCCCCGTACCTCCCTTAGCCTGAATTTAGCACCCCAATGTATTCTTGAGTTCAAACTCAGCACCTTTGTATATTATTTAATTCGTCAATTGGTTTCCTATAGGTCTGTATACATACACGTTGGTATTCAAGTTAACGAATATGCATCCACTTCATCAGTTCTCATTCTGCGGGGCCAGTTCAGCTCCTCTTATGTACACCAAAAGGCATACGTCGACACTGCTATACAGTCAGTCCGTTCATAAAAAGAATGCTTGGAAAGGAAAGAGTTTGGAAAACATTCAGAAATCATTTGGTGTCATCCACTTTTAAATTCGGTATTCTATTACTTCACGCCTAGCTAACTAGCCTAGAAACATAAACAGAGTTAAATAAAAACTTTCTATGCGCATAAAATTATTTCTTCATCTCTCTTCCCTCACTTTTTTCCTTTACTTATACATACCTCACAGTTGTTAGGGAGCCTTTGTTTGAACTCCATCATAACCGTCCTCTCGATGAGTAAAACGTAAGGAATAATTTGCAGGCTTAAATGAACTGTGAGGTATCGGGTCCTCTCGAAAAAACTATATTTGTGGACTGGGGTGAGCGCAAGTGGTATTTATGTGTTTATATGTGAGGCTAAGTAGGTATTTGTGTACTTATGGGGGCATAAGGAAATCGTTTTGGTACAAATTGACAATGAACATGGTGCAGTTGAGGAGAATACACTATCAGAGATTTTAAAGAATCTCAGCCAACATCATCACATATAGGTATGTGTCTCCCATATGAACCAGGGAATAAGAAATGCATGCATGAAATACCCTAGTTTTTTTTGTAGCTAATCATCATACACGCAATCATTCACTGTATATGCCCGTGTTACCTTACCTTGTTGGTCGTCTTATCCTTGCTCTACAGACACTTTGTCCAATTTTTAACGCTTCATTAAAACTTGATTCAGACAATGCATAATGCTACACAATGCCAAATTATGAACTTCCAAGAAATAAACAAGCCCGCATCTTCACTTTCATGCATGATTCTTGTGTTTGTATGTATGTATACTTATACATTTCTTTTTTAATGCGTTGTTTGCTGTTTCGCTTTTCAAGGCTTCGTTCAAAATGATCGTTATTATTAGATTAAAAGATTATCGAGCAATTTTCATGTTTGCTGAACAAACTTTGTTCCTCGACAAGTCGTCGAACCTCTAATTTCTGTGAATACACCATTGTACATATATCTTTTGGGCTAAAAATTAAGTTAAAATAGTGCAGGAAAGGTTACCTACCTACTTTAGTTATAAATCAATATAATTAAGTTAAAAATCGAGTTAAAATCAAAATAATGAAGGTCAAAACTGAGTTCGCAAAATTTCAAATGCAGATCTATAAATTCTGGAACATCATATGATTTTATGACTGAATTAAATTCGGTGTGTAGAGTTTACATATATAGTTCCGTTTCATCCCGCAGAATTCAGCATTAGCTGGTGGACGTGTGGTTGTGAGGGATTTACTCGTGATATAGAAAACTCTACTTCCTCCCAGCTAATTTGACTGTTGCAATTCCGAAGCTAGACACTGTTGGCCTGAGGCGGCCTGCTTCATAAATAATAAATGAAATGGTGGGACTGAATTTATAAAGAAGAGAAATTGATTGACAGAGTAAGAAGGAGCAGTTGCCTAAAATGAAACCATTAACTGTCCTACATGAAGGTACTCACTTATACTATAGTCTGAACTATTAGCCATCCCACTATGTATATGGGATATTCCACTATAGAGGATATGGGCTTTAACTCATGAATTTCATTTCCACCAATGATAAATATATACCGTCTACTTTAAGCTCCTGAGAAACCTTTCTGATTATTGTCTAAAACTCTTCAGCAAAAGCAGTCTTGTGGTTTCAGACGACATGTCTTCTTGAGAGCTTTTGTGAATGAGTCTTCACTACCTCTTGATGGCTATGATTTATGTCTATAAGTCTATTGTTTTCCAATCCGGTTGTTTATTCACAAGGCGTTGCGTCGACGGTCCGGGTATGTAGGCTTTGCTTCGCATTTGCAAATTATAATATACACAGCTTTTACGAATGTAGTTCGCTTATTGCTCAAGCCAGAGGATTAAGAAATTAATTTTTCACCAGCCACCAGCCCTTGATATCTGCAGCAGAGATCAGGAATGCTCGAACATGACTGCATCCGTTTTGTTGACGAATCCTCCAATCTGACGCGTGCCATCAACAGGGGCCGTTCAAATGAAATACTCCTCAAGGAAAATAGTAAATTACAAAATAATATTAATTACTTTTCTTTTTTGAACTTTTCATTTGCTCAGTTCATAGTTAAATTTGTTAATTTCATGAAATTATTATTAATACATACATCGGAGAAGGTAGAAATTAAATTTCGTATAAAATCTTTCCCAATATTACGAACTAATTTAGGAACGTGATTCTTGCACAGTCCCTTACGCAATGATGACATGGATTTATTCTCAGGCAATGACCTCCTGGATGATCGGAAATTTTTCCGGTTGTTTTTCATAATCTGGCAGGACACATAAAACACACACACTATAATGTATCATGTGTTTTACCTGCATGGAATCAAGGTATTAAGTTTGTACATCTCGAAAATCATGCGGAGTAATCCAAGCTAAAAAATATGTATTTTAAAATAAGTTTCGTATGGAGATAATATACAGCTTGATTCAGCATATTTCACAGGTAAAAAAAATAAGCAAAATATTGTCCTACGGCTTGTGCTTCCCTTCAGGTCACTATTATCCTGTATGACTTGGCTGTAATCACCACTAGCCACGCACATATTCACGGCATATTAATAGGAAATCAAGTATGAACGTGAATGCTGTGAAACAATTGAAAGAAACACGATTATTATTATGATTATTTTGAGTGCTCGTGGTTATTTGTAGTCGGTATGTAGAATTGGAAGCTGAACTGTAACTGACAATTATAATTGTAAAATGGGTAATGTATAATCATAATCATGCCAATTTTTTATAGGCCGATAGATGCATAGACGATATATTATAAAGTCTTATTATAATCTGTATTCTATAATAATAATAATAATTATTATTATATATATACTTATGGCTTGAATCCTTTTCTCGCTGATTGTCAGCTTAGGTAAAACGACAAATTTCACCTGCTCCATGGGAGGCCTCCAATTATTATTATTTCTCAGTCTTCTCACGTCCCGTGCGATAATATTTACTAATTCTCTTCTTGTAACTTTTCCCTTTCTTATTATTATATACACTCGGACTTTTAATATGACTGTGGTAATGTTTATATTTATACACTGTCAATATTCCTATATGCGTTCATCTTTCTATGTTTCAGGTCTACGAATATTCCAAAAAAAAATGTTTTTATTCCATATGTAATTTTCATTGTGTGTAATTCAATGTAATATTTGTGTATTTATTAAGCTAGGAAGTATTTTTGTCATTTAATTTATTCGTTCCAATTTCCGCATCGAAAATTATTAGTTCATTAAATTTATTCACATCCTATTTAAATTACAACGGATTAAATGCATGTAAAATACAATGAATTTTCAGACGCACACATGAATTAGCGCGTGGGTTCTATTCCATCAACTGTCACTTCTGTCCTCCTCCAGTTCGTTGGACCTCCAAATAAAATTCAATTCTTTGACTGATTCTGCAATGACAACGGCTAACGAGACAATAAGTCTACAAGATTGATCGGACGGTCGTTATTTGATTTGACACATGGCCATATATTTCAAGCTACATTAATATTATATGTACTAAATAATAATTTAGTCATATATATGTGATATTATTTTAATACCTGGTGGATCCTGTTGTGAATTTGAAATCGAATTTAAAGTTGGAGTTCTATTGTGTGTGGTGAATTTTAAGTCGAATTTAAATTATTGGTAATGTTTGAACTATTGTTATGACTTTATTTCGTAATTAATTGAGGGTAACTGCCTTTATAGGCTTTGCTTATTATTACATTAATCACTTTTTACGTTTAGTGTTTACTTACGATTAGGCGGACTTTATTATTGCACATCCCACGTGCAGTCGTAGTTCGTTTAAAGCGTTACCTGAATTTAGATTAGAAAAAATATATGAAGCAATATCATTTTATTTGTTGAATTATATGAAAAATGATAATATTGAAAGAACTTTCAAATGGACTTATCAATAAATTAAAAATGAATAGTTCATTCAACATGATTATTAGAATTAAACATGCTTGTAAATACTGATTTTACTGTAATAATAACAAGAACTAATATTTTCAAGATACTTAAAATCATACAGGATCTTTGTCATTATATGTATAATAGTAGTATACTAGTATTATACTAAAAGAATTTCCATATGTATATCTACTGTGTTGAATAATAATAGTAATGTAATTTATTAGTAAATTATTAAAGTTATGGTAGAAGAGCTTGAAGAAATTTAAAAGGTCCATCTGCTTTCGCTTTCTAATTGTAAGATCGACAGAACCGAACTCCTAAACAGAGAAATTACAATTCGCATAATTTTTATCATATCGATTATCAAACAGAGCCATAGTAATAGTAACCAAACGCCTTAAAATCAAAACGGTCGAACTACAAACTTACAAACAATAATTTCGGAAAAATTCTCACCTGTGTAAGCTTCTATCCAATCCGTAAACTCGGACACTCGCGTGTAGATTCCTGGGGAATTAGGTCCAGCACATCCGATTCCGTGGCTAGTTATCCCGAATGCGTACCAGCGGTCGTTGATCAGAAAGTCCAAGCTCCCACCGGAATCTCCCTGATGATGAGCAAATAATTTTAGGAATACTGAATTATTCTAGTTACAAATAAAAGCGATAAAGAAGCATGAGCTTAGAAATGTCATTATGAATTCACCTTGCAAGTGCTTTTTCCAGGTGTATAAGCACAAAGATTACGATCGGTTATGGGAGGGTTGACGTTCATAGTTGCACACTGAGTGTTTGTAATCATGTCCAGGGTAGTTTTTAAAAGAATGTCGGATAGTTGTTCATCATCAAATGATTGGATTCCCCATCCGGACGCCACAACGTGTCCTGTCAGGCTAGTTGTTCCAGCAAAGTTATGAGGAAGGCAAATTGGGCTGATCTGAAAGGGAGACCAACAAATTAGTTTTAGTATTATCTAACATAATAAATTCATATTGAACAACATAAAGACAACTTAAAGAATGTAAATGGTTGTGCTGTAAAAGCTTTGAACGATACTTGACTACCGTTAACCGCGTAACTAAAGAATGACCAGATACTTCAAGAATGAATAAGGACGTACCAGGCCACTGGAAAAATTTAGATCAGTTTTCAATTCAAGGAGTGCAATGTCATTGGTAAAAGCTTCCAAAACAAAATCTTTGTGGATAATTTGTCGTTCTGCCTTATGAGTAATATCAATTGTGAGACTTCCAGCTCCGATGTAAACACTTTGTCCGTTGTCCCAGAGGTTAACGCAATGGGCAGCTGTGAGCACCCATCTTTCATTAAGGACAGTGCCACCACATACGAAATTCAATTGCGTGGCGTTTCCTCTCCAAATGGAAACTCTCCAGGGAAATTCACCTTGGCGGGCTGTAGTGCCTCCAACAATTTTCGTCTATAAACGCAAGAATAATTCAGTATTACGTATTTATTATACTAGCTATAAATTTTGGAAAACACTAATTATTGTATTGTAATAAGTTATTACATTTATAGATTATAAGATTATCTTATTGTGGACATGATCAAGATTTAAAGGTTTATTAAAATAAGCCTGCCTTACATCAGCTTGTTTTACACCACAGCTGCAAGCCCTTTGGTGAGTCAGGTCGTCATGGAGGTTGATCTCTGCCTTATCCCGAGTCTGGCTGTTAATTACTTCTAGGATTTTGTCGTTATTGGGATGTACCTGGAGTTCGGACGCTGTGATCTCTAATAGGGAATCAAGTCCCATTAATAATAGTTGAAGTAATAAGATTGAAGTCTTCATTATTTCAGCTTCCTAACTTCCGGTGACTCTGTAGTTGAATGTGTTGTTGAAGATCTGTTGATAAGATGTGATTCATAGTGACAAATTATTCATCTTTTTATACTCATCAATACTGTATGTTATATAATGTTATACTTAAGCTACGATGTTTTATGTATTTGAAACTACCGAATTATTATTAGTTTATTTAAATACTACAGAGTTATTATTAATTTATTTAAATATTACAGAGTTACTCATGACCATGACATGTTAGTAAAGTTTAACTTGGCTTTCGAAAGGTTCTTCCAGTGATATTTTTGCCACTTCGTAGTACAGTATTTCTTCCATTTCTTCCACAGTATTTCGTCGATGGAGATGCAAAGTGAGCTATCTTCATATGTTCGCAGCTGCAAAGTGAGAAATCCACCATTATTTTAAGTACAAGGTATGTAATAACTCCACTATATGATTTACAATTAATTGCCATTCAATTAAAATTTTAAATACAAGCTCCCTCCGTTTTTTATTTTAATTCAATTTGAAACGGGATATCCCATCTTGCACTGAAATGATGGTGAGTATCTCATCGTGCTCTGAAATGATGGTGGATATCTCATCTTGCACTTAAATTCACATGGAGATAGCCCACTTAACACCTCCACGGACGATATATCTGAGTGTAGTCATAATGTATATGGACAATAGGTAATAATGGCAACAAACAACTCTAATCCATTCAGAATTTACATTTTGACCCAAATTTGTAACTATATTTACGACAGCAACAGTTATTCCAGGTGAACATATAAATTTATTGTTACCTATTCCAGTTTTGAATACTGAATGTAATTATTCTCATACTTAAAGTATAGCAATCTAAGTTCTGCTGGATCTGGTCGATGCACCCTCCAAGGATGTCCACGTCGGATGAAAATAGATTTTAATTAGGGTTAAATCCTCAATATTTGTATATAGAACCTTTCGTGAATATCAACTATATGTATGTATAGTCAAATCTCTATCATTCCTAATAATAATGGAATCATCTGGATTTATTGCAAGCTTTAACTGCGCTGTTTACATGCGGCCATTAAAATTACGTAAGCCAGTATAAGTATTAAGTCAGTCGGCTCGAATTACATTTTATTTTATATAGTTAAACCTTCATATTAAATATTAACTTTTACTTTTGCCAATAGCAAAATCTGTCTTCGGAGGCTGTATACTTCATATTTAAATATTTTTATTACTCTGATGGTGCATTATGGACTAAATATCTCTTTTATTCTAACTCTATTATGGAAATAATAGTACTAATTGTGATTGAAGCCTGTTACATAACTATTCTTTAGTATCAAACCTGTACTTTATATCAGCCACAATATAAGTATCATATACATCTAAATTTTTTCATGCAATTAAAGGACTTGGTTAAATCTATATACTCGTTTTGGAGATAGAAGTATATAACATTATAGCTTTGCTACCCCATTCCTAACATTAAAACTGCGTATGGTTACCCTTTTAATCTAATTAAATAGTAAAAGGAGCAATGTTCCATATGATTCGTGTGGGGTGCTCTGAATATTTAAAATTTAATGGAAACATTATTAACAACATTAACACCAATGCTGAAAACGAGCTATCGCTTTCATTTAATGACAGAGCTTGACGCCCAGAGTGATGAATCGTGAGATGACGACACATATTTACAAAAGAAGGAAAAAGCCTAGGTATATACATATTCTAAGTACAGAGTGCATAAACTGTACCAAGGGATGAAAAAATAAGAGCAGTAATATATTTTCATATTTTTTACACTCTGCCTGCCCTGACAGTTTCCATAATAATTCCTTAATATTTAGACTTACATCCTAATTACAATTTTCAAGTGTAAATGAGCACTTGTGCGGGCGTGTGACATTGAAATATCCTCACACTCCGCTGATTTACTTTGTCTCGAGCTCCATTCCCCCTGCCGACTAAAACAATCTCAATCCTGCACTACTCAGGTGAGCTCAATATATAAGAAGAGAGATTCAAAAATCCCAAACTTTAAATTAAGCTTTAAAAGTTTACATTTTACGAATGCTTTATGCAAGAATGTTTAAAAGTCACAAAAAGAGACAATTTATTATTGCGGTGCAGGGAAGAAAAATGATAAACACGTTGAGCAAAATTGTTTTTGTGTGTGAGTGGAAGAATAAGAAGCTTTTAAAAACGCATTTTCCACTTTTTGAAGAGGCTGCATTTACATTTGTGATGCATTGTAGAGGGAATTGAGAGCACCAAACCGTGACAAACGAGTGCATAATAGTTGGGAGAATTAGTGACAAAAACAGATTCCATCTTCTGCGGTCTGCTCCTATAGATAGTAAAAGATTATCCTTTATTAGCGAATAATTCAGCAGAATTTCCAGAGGATTTCAATTGTAAATAATTTATAAACAATCAGTACTTTTAATTAATAATAAATAAATAAAATAAATAATAAAATAATTATAAATAGAAATAACTATAGAAATACCGTTAAAACTGCATCACAATTTTAGAATATTGTGCCGGATCAAAACAACTTCGTCATTGCATCAAGTATACACTAACAAGAATAATAATTACTGTACAGTGCATACTAAATGCCAAATTAAATAATGCATGCAAAATTAAATTTGTTAACAAGTGTCCTGCATGACAATATTATTGTAATATCGATAACGTCCGTCAATTTACTCATCCATCATTAGTTTAACAAATATAATGACACATGCCAAATGACATGGATGTTTTTGGAGGATTGTTCTGTTCGAAGGTGAACCGTATAGTCATTTACGTTGTACCTGCCTGTAGTGTGAAGATTTCTTTTTGCGCACGCTGACGCTGACAATGAACACATAAGGAGAGGGGTTTGAATATTCGACATAATGTAATTTTTCGGTCGCCCGGTATTCTTCCAATTTCTTTCTAAAATTAATTCAGGCGTCCATGTTCTTGCAATTGTTATCGATGGGAAATCAGCACTATTTACTGCACTTAATTGCTGATATAGTGTAGGTGTCGCGTAGGAAATATATTGTGATGTATTTATATTAATTAATTATATCTGCATATAGTAAGTGCATATTAAGTGATAGTAATTATAAGAATATTCTACATGAAATATGATATTATTGTAGAAATGCATTTAATTTCTATATGCTTATTTTAATACATTTACATGCATGTAATATACACAAAGGTATATGTATAGATAGAACTTTTTTAAATTTTGCTGCCACTTTAATATGAAAGCAAGGCTATATGCTATAAACTCCATTGTAGTTAGTAATAGTGAGAATTGTGGATGAAAAGATCTGTAATGCCACGTACACACTACAAATTGTGATAATGGAAGTATTATAATGATGAGTGAGGTTCTGGGTCATCTGCTACTAATACTGTAATCATTCATTCATGATTTGTGCTCTGGACAATGGTCAATGTAATTATAATATTTACCGCCTACAATCCTCTTCATTTTCTCGCCTTCATTCCGTCTATAATATGTTGAGGCTATATGGTTAATTTCCTTTAGAATATGATGCTGTGGGAATTGTACTTAAATAGAATGGTGGAAAAGTTAGGAAGAATATGCATTGAGAGTATCACACAGCTGTTGACGAACATAGTTTGAGAATTTCCTGCACGGAAGAGTGTACAGATTGTTGATTGCATATATGCCAACGAATACGGAATTAAATTACATATACGTCGAAGAAAATGGAAGTGCATATGCCGAGGAATATAGAATAAGTGCACATGTTGAATACTACGGAATACATGTATATGGCGAAGAATATAGAATAAGTGTATATGTCGAAGAATTTGGAATTGCATATCGTCGGCGAAGTATCAAAAAGTACCAATTTCAGTGTTGAAGGTATCGAAATTGGTACTTTGGGATCCTTCGCCGACGATATGTTGAAGAATATAACCCGAGAATTTAATGTCGAATAATAAACTACTAGCAGAGATGCACTTGTTAAACAAAATAGTTCGAGAATCTCATATGTCGAAGAATGTACAGATAGCTATAGAGATTTGAGAGCTACGTATGTATGTCGTAGAGCTTTTTTCAGAATTGCATAGTCAAACAATATAGTTTGTACAGGATTATATATGTGGAAGAATGTAGTTTGTACAGGATTATACATATATGTCGAAGACCATAGTTTGAGAATTTAATGTGTCGGAAAATACAGTTTGAGGCTTTTATGTGTCGAAGAATGAGCTTTAAGAAAATATATGTGTTAGTTTAAAGGAGTTGTTTTAAGAATTGTGTTATTAGGAATATGTGTGACAAAAGAGTGGGTCTGTGGTGGTGTGGACTGACAGAGGAGAGTATGTATATTCATTGGGTTTCCGTCGTCATCGTCACTGTGGGCAGAGGCGGAATAGTCAAATACAGGTATATACTTATAGATAGAGCATCACACACACAGCATCTTAAGTCATTGCGGAAAAACAATGTCTTTTCATGGGGCTGTTCAGGGAGAACGGTCCAGGCAAAATGTTATGATTTCAACGTCAATATGATACAAACATGTACTTACACTGTCGACAGACCAAGTGACGACATCTCAATATTGTCAATTTTTCGACTGAGAATGTATTACGAGTATCTATGTATACTATACAAGTAAACAACGATTTGAAATCCTTACCCAGTTTTATTAGTCAGCACTTTATTGTTGAAGCCAGCATGAATTGAATTGAACGTTGAAGTTTGTAGAGCAAAATCCCCTACTAGTGTGAATATGCGTATACCTTGTATGTAACGTTCTACACGAACTGCCCATAAGTACATATTTATATATATCGTTTCACTCTTGAAAGTTCACTCGCAGTGCTGACTGTGAGTATGGGAAGTATGTATACATATAAGCTCATTTTAATTTAAACAAAACCTAACGATTGCATTGGAATGGAAACTTATTAAAGTTTAAACAAAACACGATTAATGGAGCGTTCAACTGCGTTTCTACCATTCAGTTTTGATTAAGCAGACTACAAATATAGAAACATGTGTAATTGTTCCTAGGCTTCCTGATCCCTTATACCTCGACGCCGTCCATTGAAGACACAATGGTCATTTATTGAACGCGTCTCAATCTCGACGTTCGTCGGACTTTTCACAACACCAACGATTGGATTTCACATTTCTATAATTGACATTTAAGCTCAGAGCATGGATACAACAACAATAATTAATTGCTTTAACTTATTAATATGTACACATGTGCATACAAATTTCCGTTCAAAATTCATACATAATTACACTTTTACGTTAAGACTCGGCTACACTGTAGGGCTTGTAGGTTATAATTACGTTATGTTTTATAGTGCGCTCCTCAACCATTAAAGTCTACCAACATGTTACATTGCACCTATAGTATAATGTGGTGGATTGGCAGACTAGAGAGCTACATACATACACTATACATGAACGTCTCCTTAGACTTACTTTAGTTAGTACTTAAAAATATGAAGAGGAATTATCATCCCGTGTATTACTTTTTCGTGGACTAAACTAATGCAATGCAAATACACTATTGGAAATTATTCAAGCTGTTTTGCTCCGAAGTCCATCTGATTTTAATTGAATGGCAATTTTTTTTACTGTCATTAGCATAGACCTTAAAGTAGTGTTGCGTGTGTGCAGGAGTAAATTACATTGAAATCAACTGTGGAATTTACTAGCACAGTCGTTATATTGCAAGTCCCCATCAACGCCACCGCTTAAATTTATGTGTCATATTTATGTTTCAAATTCACATTACCACAATTTTCTATGTGTATAAGGATCAAGGATTTGGTAATACAGAAAACAACGTATATATTGTGTCTATAGTTTACTCTTATAGTATGTTCTTGCATTGTGTGTACGACAAACACAATTGTACATGTTACTGTTAATGAAGTTAAAGAAAGGAAAAGTCAGGCTGTGGAGCATTCTACATATTTTATATGTATTCTATATATTGTGTATATGTATTCTATGTATTCTATATGTATTCTATATGTATTCTATATGTATTCTATATATTGCATATGTATTTTAAGTATTGTATATGTATTCTAAGCAGTGTATATGCATTCTATGTATTATAAATGCATCCTATATAGAACTTAATCTACATATTAGATATGCGTCTCTTGGGATTTTAGCATTCAAATATTACTCTGCTATCATCAATAATGATTATTTTATGTTCCTTGTCCTCTTGGCACAGTCACAGTCATGGCCCTTTTTGGTCATTGACCGTCACTAGTCAACGTATTATCACTTGCACACACATAGGTGCTTTTCCATATTGAAAAGCCGACCAGATGAATAGAAACTATACTTTACAAACTACTATACATACAGCAGGGAACTGCTCCACAGTCAAAGAAAACCACGAGAGATTCATTTTCCTTATCAGTGTTATTTTTCATTTTGATTTTCTTATCAAAATCAAAAGACTCAAGGAACCATAAAACCAGGAATACCATGTTCGTGAGTCATGCATAGGAATACAGCAACTTACTTAATCATTGCATTTCATGTCAAAATTGCTTACTTCATCGCTGTTGTTGTACTTTACTGAATTCCTCCATACAATGAGAGTCTTTACTGAAACTTTGCACTTGGTTGCTAAAAGGAAGCTCCTGTTGGTATTTGTTATTGTCTATGTATGTACAGAAGCTCAAACATTTTTTGGCTGGGAAAGGTCTCCCCAAGGAAAAGCTAGAAATTCGCCAGGTTTGGAAGTTTGGGGCTGAGTTGGGCAAAGTGTCTATAATTAGCACACCAACAACCTTTTAAATCTGCAATCTTTGGTGTGCGGATGCCAGCAAAATATTAACACTGCCAATTAGTTAGATACTATCTACAATTATTCGCAAATGTATTATTTTTAAATATAAACATGCACGTACAAAAATAAATATATAAGATTGGAGACACAGAATAAATATATGAGGGAGCAGATAAAGAAATAAATATAAACATGCACATGCGGTAAAAGATGCGGAATTGCAAATTGTCTGTATAAGGTTTGTATGTATGTACATACGGTAGAACAACAAATATTTGAGTTGCACAAACTGTCCATTTAGTGCACACGATACTTTTCGCAGGGAGAAAGTTGATGATAGGAAGGACCACTCCCGAATATCTGATTGATAAGCTCATGGGAAAACTCTTTCGTCATCGAGTACTTATTTAATTATAACTGCATCATAATTTCCGATTGCCCTCGATTCCGTCCTTATCGATTTCGACAAACTCTGATGCATCACTCCTATATGTGTATAGTTAGATATGCCGACGACATGATGGAATGGACTCATAATGCTTGTCTGTCAGTCAAGATCTGATACAGGAGAAAATAGCAATTTACCTGATTGGGTCCATTTCGAGACGCAATATTATTCAGTCTCTCCTTCTCATGGGTTTCCAAACAAATAATAAAAATGTAGTTCAGACTATAATGTAGTTCAGTTGTATAGGGGAAACTTGAGCAGAAAATATAATTAATACATTTGAGACAAGCACAATTTTAGTTTTGTGAATCAGTTCACAAATATGTAATTACTAATACGTGCAAATATTTAAAAACACTTGTGTTTGCTCATGCAAAAGCTTCCGTGCTTCTTTTGCTATACGGGCAAAAGCTGTAAAAACGGTGATTGTAGTTAACTTTACGTGATGTTGTTCATAGCCTTTTAGCCACATGTTTGGGTATCATTTAAACAACAATAACAGCAAAAAAGAACTGCAAAATTTTCCTTCAGTTAATCAATTATTGCCTATTTAAAATCATAGCAGAATATTCTAGACTTATTTTTCCTCCAATATTCTTTTCTCTCTTTTACTCACATGTGTACTATATAGCTATATCTGTTCGTTCCTCCATTTGTAGTTTCATTAGCAATATAAATGTATTTTTTATGACATACAAACATATATTTTGTAGGTGGGTTCATGTATAGACATCGGTCAAGAAAATGTCACTACGGAATTGGCTTGGCAATGGCCACGTCGTTTGCTTTTGGGTTTGGACAGACGAGTATTTGGAAGTGTGACAATGCTTTAGGGATGACATATGTTTTGGGTACACAATGTAGTTGCCACTGTGCTGTGTAGAGACGAAATAATGCTGCGGAATTAAATATGCTCACCCTCACCGCTCTAATGTCCCAGTATTATATATTGGAAACGCATTGTCAGAGCAGAAAAACAGTGGATGCATGTATTATACATGAGGGCACTGCTTTTTACAAGAGGATCATCATTGTATTCCTTTTTGTCATAATAACTGTAAGCTCAAAGATTGTATGTTCGGTGGAGTAAATGCTTGGAAAACTTTGTTTAAGATTGTTATTTCGTGTTTAAGGTTGTGTGTACTTTTATGCTTAAGTTCGTATGTTCGTCAATGCTTAAGTTCGTATGTTCGTCTATGCTTAAGTGTGTTCATCTATGCTTAAGGTCGTATGTTCACCTGTACTTAAGACTGTTCATCTATAGTTAAGGTTGTATGTTCAACTATATGAGTTTAATATTAAGTTAGTCTAAGCTCGAGGTTGCAAATATGTTTTACTATGCTTAAATGGTATGCCTGTTTGAGCTTGAGGTTGTATGTTTGTCAATGCTTAAGGTTGTAGGTGCACGTTATAGAGGGGCAGTTCAGGCATACAGATACAGTTTGGGTTGAGGACAGAAACAAGTAAGTAAACTAAAGCTTCGAAGGATGGACGACTGAAACGCTCCGGCATGTTAGTGCTCCTTTAGGCTGGTTGATGAAAACGTTTGACTATACTCATCATCATTATAAATGAATCTTGCAAACTGTTTTGAGGTCAGGAGATGGAAGATTGAATGAATTGGTGATCACCCTTTAGCCCTTGGCTGTGTCTGACTATTTATAGATGAAAATGAATCTTGTCCATGCTCTCCTCTCCTTCCTTTGTTTTCCCCGTTTCCTTAGGAAAGTCTCCCCGTGTGTACACTATACTACGGATATAAGGATTATTACATATACTGTAAGGATTACTATACTAAAAGGATTGCTATGCTAAAAGGCTTACCAGACTTTAATCGTAGGGCTATACTTAAGGCTTCAAGAAGTCAGTGCTGACCATCGTGGACGTCGAGTGCAGACGTCTTCGTAGAGATTAATTTTGCCGAGTGATAAGCACGTACTTGCACACTTTTAACATGTTATTATTGTCATTCACATGCGCCATTTTTTTTGTCTGCAGTCCAAAGAATATAAAATGGAAATGAATACAACAAAACCCTCGGATGTAAAATTCTATTCTTCTGTCTCTCTTTCTCTCCGCATAGTTGTATAGTGTATAGTTGTTATTACACCACTCGATCAGGACGGACCGCTGGGTTGGATTCTTTATAGGGCATACCTAGGTGTAATATCCTTAAAGTAGATACGTTTTAACATTGCATATACTTAATACTGAATCATTGTAAGGTCATTCTAGTCATACAAAGCCATATAATCTCCGTATCAGCACTTTAAAGAAATGAAAGCAAACATGTGTAAATAATAATGGCTATTGTTTCTTCATTGTATTTTTGTTTGTAGCTTATGTACACAGAAATATACATGCTACCACTCTTCTTATAAGGTAGTCACTTATTATTACTTATTATTACCGACTTGAAAGTATCGATACTAAATGGATAGCTGTATATGTATGTATTGCCAGAAACTATCTGTACCCCAAGATAACTTAAGTCTGAACTGACGGACTCTACAGATGAATTTGACATCTCATGTAAAGCAACTTGTAATGATTGATACTTTTGTAAGTATTATTTACTTAAGTGATACTCAGACATAGTCTGGGCTCTGTATGCTTAAATCAATATTTACTGTTTTCCAAACACTTACTCCCTTTCAACACTTATTTTATCATCGGTAGAAATTATATTCGATTTATGTTCGCGCCGTTCTTGTATGTTTATTGACTCAAATGAGTTCTCATGGTATGTAGGAAAGTCAATGTCAATTATCATCATCACTAAAAACTTGAGGTGAAGTATGAACTATGAAGAGTTTATAACCGAGAGTAATTTCATCAGCCACGCGATACGCAAGCGTTGTTATATACAGGGAGCATCGTCAAATTAATGATATTGCAGCAGTTTCAACATTTTTGGTAGTAATATGGCAATTTTATGGCGCTTGGTCAGATAAACTCTGTTTAGTTTACAGTTTTGTAATAAAATTCTAATAAGACCTTTGTGTAAGAAGCTTTTTATTGTTTTTAACTTTTGCTCTCAATTAATTTTAAAAAAAGTTATGTTCCATAGTGTTGTAATCATGTTATTTATTCATTCCACTGCCTTTGCATATGTGTAGCGGTTTAATTGTAATTTGTTACAATGGATGACTTCGATGTTTTTATAGTTTAGGCGATGAGATTTTGATGCTAAAGGTTAAACGCAGCGAAGATATGTATGCTATGATTTAAAATAAAAATATACTTTTCATACTGAACTTCCAGCTACAATTTGCAATTTTTAATTCTTTTGCGAGTCGAAATGACAAATACTCGAGGCCTAAGCTTTTGAAATACACTATCTGTACCACGATCATACCTTTATTATTAAAATTAGCATGTGAATTTTCCTAAAATCGATTTAATTAAGTTTATTAATATTACATTATATTAACTAAAAGTTCTTATTAATCAGACAAGTTTAGGTTGGAGAAGCTAGATAATAATATTGAAAAGTAGTAAACACAAAATTTCGTATTCTGGAAGTTTCAAAGTCTAAAATATACAGCAAAATATGATTAGCAAATAATTATTTTGAGCTTCGGCTTTAAGATTTCAATGCTTTAAATTACAGTAAAGGTGTTTAAAGTTAGTTGCTTGGTTGTTTATTTGTGGTCGGCAAACATTTACAACAAGGGGTTCAGGTAAGTTTAAATGCCATTTAGCGACATCTGCGTCGGGAAAATTCAAAGTTTAGAAAGTTTGCGTGAGCTTGAATGACTTACTTTGCCGAGCTCCTGATAGATGCTCGTTAACGTTTCTCGGCCTAGCTGAAAGTTTATTTTTTGTTTTAATAGTCAATTACAGATTGTCGTATAAAAACTAATGAGATTCCGATGTGTATAAAAGTACGTATACATAAAAGTATATTTATTTTTTCTCGCAAGAAAAACAAAAGTAAGAATTATGTTCACACCCATAAATGAAAAAGTGTAACTGGAGTAGTTACTTATTAGCTAGTGTTAGTTAGGAATGATTTTAAAAAATGGGACTAAATGTATGAAAATTGAATTTTATGCCTCCTTGGTGTCGTGTTGTACATAAGTTCCCCGTATGTATTCATATCTGGAACTATGTTCCTACAACACCATGGTGCATTCTCATAGAATACAACATTGAAAGGAAAATTGTCGCCAGAAAAACTCCCCATTCTCCAAAAAACTGTTATCGGATATCTAACAGATTTGTACTTTGGCCATTCAGGCACGGGCTCAAGACACGAAATCTACCTATTACAAAGAACTTGACTTGTTGGCCTCCTTGACCACTTGTGTTTTCATATCTATTTACAATAACTACATGGTGACAAAACTTAACATGCAAACGGCTGATTGGGAGTCGAAAAAGCAAGACTTAGTCATTAAAGAGTGGAGAGAAGAGGGAAGGCGAGGAGAAAAATTATTGCGTTCACTCCTTGAAATTAATGTAATTTTTTTGCTGCTGTATGGGATAGATTTATGAAAAAAAAAATATATACGCAAAAGTAAAAACCTATTCGGCTATTGAAGAAATGGAAGGTGTAGCTTGGTAATACTTTAGCACAGGAATTTATCGTATGGGTAAGTATAGGGAAATATTCCCATGACTAGCATTTTGCTACACAAAAACATTCTCGTGCCCTTTGAAGGTTACGTGTGTGTAAAGATGAAGCATTTTACAGAGCTTTGTTGTGTTTATTGTATGTACCGAGTATATAATCAATTCTTTTAATTCTTTGATAAAAACGACGGCCGAGGAATTTTCCTTTTATTATTATTTAAGATGATTATTTTAAGATTTATTATTTAAATACGCGGTCAAGTATGAGTTCAAAAAATAAGCAAATACATATGTAGTTGTTTTCAGTTCGTGATTTTACTTTTTGCTTAATTTAGTTAGCATTTCATCGATATCTATCCTCTGTCTCGAGAGCTCCATTATTTTCTGAATAAATGCTTATTTCACTCTTGTATATAACTTGTCATTTTATATGGGGAACATCCTCAATTCACCTTACGGCCATTATTTTAAGGATTCGATGGTTGAATTATGGGGCTTTGACATGATGTGACAGCACTGCAGTTCATCCCCGAAGCCTAAATCCTGATGCTAAAAATAAAATACAGCACCATTAAATTTGTCAACGGTACAATCATTCTGGACTCCGAAGGAGGAAAAGGACGAGAATTCAATAATATTCTATTATTATAAGGAAGGAGTCAAAACCAAAACGATAAGAGCCACAGTCTATATAGCTATAAAAGCAGGTGTTGAAATTCAAGTTATTTCACACTCTATTAATACTCAAATAGATATAAATGCACGGCCTCATTCATTAAAGCCGAAGCTGAAGGAGTTGCAGACACTGTTGTTGTGGTGTGAAGTAATAAACCCAATTTGATTGTAGGAAGTTAAAGTTTGTATATAAGTAGTAATCAGTTTTTGGGACATGTACAGGCAGGAAGGATTTCCCCCCTGGAGTTCAGGCAGACCCTATTGTCAAGTTGGATATGAAGAGGGTATATTTATACTATAGCTTTTCCATGATCCCAGTAACCGCAGGAGTTTCCGGTCTACTTTTCTCTTGAATCCATCTAATTGTAAATATTTCTGGATGCCAAAATTAGTCATCTATCATTGAATTGGATTTTCACACCGGGGCAGGTCATAATCGCGGAAGAACGTAAACCTCTTCTGGAATATTTTATATGCACTTACGTTAAAGTTAGTAAGTTACTCTATAGTTAGTTACTCTATAGTTAGTTACTCTATAGTTAGTTACTCTATAGTTAGTTACTCTATAGTTAGTAAGTTACTCTACAGTTAGTAAGTTACTCTACAGTTAGTAAGTTACTCTATAGTTAGTTACTCTATAGTTAGTAAGTTACTCTATAGTTAGTTACTCTGTAGTTAGTTACTCTATAGTTAGTTACTCTATAGTTAGTTACTCTATAGTTAGTTACTCTGTTAGTTACTCTATAGTTAGTTACTCTAAAGTTAGTTACTCTCTATAGTTAGTTACTCTCTATAGTTAGTTACTCTCTATAGTTAGTTACTCTCTATAGGTAGTTACTCTCTATAGTTAGTTACTCTCTATAGGTAGTTACTCTCTATAGTTAGTTACTCTCTATAGTTAGTTACTCTCTATAGTTAACTACTCTCTATAGTTAGTTACTTTCTATAGTTAGTTACTCTCTATACGTAGTAAGTTACTTTAAAGTTAGTAAGGTACTCTTTGGTTAGTAACTTTTTGTACTGACCTAGCTCAAACACGTTAATAAAGTCATGAATTGATATTAGTAAGTTCCTTTGTAGTTAGTAAGCTTTAACTCTTCAAATGAGTTCCTAAGGATACGGTCTTTACTCAAGATTATAGAAGATTACTTAAGCAATTTTTACAGCTTAGTCCAGTTATGACTGTGCTGAGTTTTATGCAAATACTTTTTGTTTATTTAGGTAAAACTACAATGCTCGGGCTAACAAATCAAGTCAAAAAGCAAAGCTTAACTTTCGACGAAGTTGTCTTCTGGAAACATTTTACTGAACAGCCCCAGCCGTTAGAACTTGGAACCTGCATTACCAAACCCGCAGTGATGCTAACTGTGCACCTCCCGCATAGTGCGGGTATTCGTCGAGAGTATTTACGACCCGGGATATTATGCAAACATTGTTTTGTAATTAAGTCTCTTCATCCTTAAAATTCGTCTTTGCGGTAAAGTTGAAGGTGTTCCCCATTCCTATAAACGAACGCCGTCTTCCAAATTCCCTTTGTTTGCATCGTCAGTTGTAAACAGAAGCTCCTACAATGCTGGCGACAATACATGAAGTACATATGAAGTTACGTACGAGCTGTAAATACACGTACTGTTTAGTGTATGAAAATATAGGAGGTAATGATGAGACAAATAAATTTGTGGTGTGTGCATAAGCTATGTACATCAATGCAGTAGTTAAATTAGAGGACTTGCGTAATATCAAATATTGTTCTTCCCGAAGTTTATTCCTGTGGTTTGGAATTTGTTTGTTTGTGAATGCAAATATCAACTATTTAGAATTTACCCAAGTCTACAATGCCATTGTTTGCTCTTAACCCACGGACCTCTGATGTTCATACACTCACCATCTCCTGTTCAGAGCTCCGTCCTGACGTGTGCAGTCCGACCCCACTAATGTATACGTTCTTGTTGCATGCTTTGATGTAGTGGGTCAAACCGCAAATCCACATTTGTGCTGTTCACATTGCTCCTTTAGCACTCTATTGACTTGTCGGAACTGGAGTTTTCCTCTAGATAGTTATTTATAAGGCTTGTAGCATTCTATAGAATTATCCTATAGTACTTGGAATGTTTTTAGAAAGATTCAAAGCTATTTTTTAAATGCCGTCACACAAGCGGGGTTTCCAGCAATAATGTTTACTTTTATTGTGATGCTTAGTGGGTCTTCAGAAATGCGCGTCATGTAATTATTTTTATAAGCGACTATCATTTTTGCTCGTTCCTCTATTTGCATGGAGAAAAAAATAAAGAAAAAACAGGACTAAAGAGTTAGAGCGGATGCAAAAAAATTTTAGCTTTATTTTTTTTAGAGTTGTTTTGGGTTACTAATTTGACTTTTTTAAAGTTGTTTTTGACTGTGGGTACTTTCCTAACGTGGCTTTTGGGCTACTAGCTTTTGTAGGTTTGCTTTCGGGACACTAAATTCACTTTTTTAACTTTGGCTGTCACAATTTTCTGATATTGTCAGCAAGATTTAAAAAGATTCAGATTTATTTCTTCGAATTTATATTAGTCACACTATATAATTATGCCCAAAAAGATGACAATCTACCTGGTGGATAGCGTGCTGGAACTGAGAGTAATTAATTTGTCTGCCAATTTGACCCTCACAACAATGCAATGATTTGCATACGTAACCGTGGGCTTGCAATTAGCAAAACAACCATTTAGTTGTGTCCTAGAGCCGTTGGAACGATTTTAATTGGTAATGCGAAATCCTTCTGTTGAATTCTAAGGGGTAGGTGTGTGGGTAATTTGTATAGAAGTTGGGACATGGGTATAAAATATATGACAATTATGACCAAAATCGCCTGCATGCATTATTACAGACGGAGTTGGGTTGTTTAAATTAAGGAGTGTATAGTCTACAGGTAGAGCCAGAGCATAGAAAAACCAGTCAGGAACCTGATTCATAAGGGAAATTTAAGGGCATAAATTGAATTAATTTCTATAGTGTGTGTTATGAAAGCAGATAATTTCTCAACGCCCGATGTTATGCTCAGAATATTTTTATTCCAAAATAATACTTCCAAACAAGGAAAAGGGATTCTTTGTATTATATAGTCGTACTTACTTATAATTTATAAAATTTTCAAAGTATTTCCTCATACAGGTGAACACAGCTGAAATTCCATTCTTATTATTTATTATTCTATTAGGAATTCATAGACAAACCGCCCCCTTTAGCAGTTGTAAATATTGAAAACTCAATGCATATAAGCGGTTTAAGTTTTCTATTTTCTACCTTTTACGACACAGGTTCACTCTCAAGGTTCAACCCCGTCTTATCTTTTGGCTATTTCTGTCCTTCGTAATTTTTGAGACACCACACTTTTTTATTATATTCCATCTATTTGTCATTTGTCCCATATGCTTTGAGACATCAAATATTTCGATGCTCAACATACTTAACACATATATCTACTACTACTGTAATTTGAGGTACCCCAATGTTCACCATGGAATTGCCTTCAGAATGAAACTCAAGTAAGAATTTCAAATAGCAGGTTAATGACCGAATTGTGTATATAGCATTTTCCTCTAACTAAATTCATTTTGTATGCCAAAGTCAGTCGCAAGTCAAAGGGTCAAGTCACTTTAAAGCCTATTTTAGATGATTAACCCATTACAGAACCTATTAGGTTGCTGGCGATTGTCGGAAGTATTTAGAAAGCAGAATAATAGGGCATTTAAACCTAAATTGTCATGACTTCAATAGGTTTGCAAAAATCTCCGCACGATAAAGCAATTGAAAATAGCCAGCTATATTTATCATCTGCTTCAAGGGACTATTCAAGTGCAACGCTCAAAGCGAAAGAGAGAGTGCAAGTTTAAATTGCTAGCTAATAAGTTAAATGTCATGGTTAATGTTAAATGCTCAAGCGTGCTTGGGATTCAATAATAATAATTTAATCATTGCTGGGAAATTATTGCTGAGGCGAACAGCGTTGTACTTCTTGTGAAGTCCTATAATTGACAATGAGAGTGAATGGGATAATTTAGGACTTTGTTGCAGTTACAGATACGATGTTTATACCCGCAGAAAATTGCTAAAACTTTCAAAATTTAATTCTGAGTAAATTCATGAGTGCAGAAATTGTCGGAGGTACGTGAAGCGGAAGTTAAATGAAACGTTTAGATACAGGAAAGGGCACAATTTGATGAAATATTATGCTTTGGAATGAATATAATGAAGGTGGATGTGTTAAATGACAATAAGCGTAATATGCAGACTGAACTCATGCACAGTTTGCATGACAATAAGTAAAACTCTAACCTTAGAGAGCTCTCTAGTAATAGAACCGCATGGCAGGGTGACAAAAGCATTGTAACCGTTTTCCACGAAATAAATATAATAAAGTATGGCAGGTGAATGTCAAAAAGTGTATTTTCCACATGGACATATGAAATGATTGAAGCACACACTCCATGAAATTAACCTTGAGAGTTGTTTTGTCTCCCAAAAATCGAGACTTTCCAACTTGAATAAATTACTGCTTTACATGCGGAATCATACTGTAATCTAGATTTACAAAGCGTTTTTCCCGAAGAGGCTTCAAAATTAAGAAAATTTAATTAAAATATCATTATAGCCGTTTAATACAGTCGATGGTATTCCTATCACATCCTGTGAATAAGTCCTCTTCTACATGGTATACCTACTATGTGTACTGACAGTGTGTATGTACGTACAAACCCACATACTTCCACGAACTTGTCTTTGACGCCGTACGTGCGTCCTATCCTAACCTCCCTTCACATCATGTATCTGTGGCTGCTTAGCATTAAAACTACGTTCATTACAACTATAATTGCTGGGTTCTGCGAGAATAGTCGTCATCCTGTCGAACGCTATAAAAATAACAACACAAGTGAGAAAAACATTCGAGTCTTTAGGGTAGAAATTCAGCACATTTTTTTTACATTTAACCCACCATTAAATACTTACTGTTCCTATATCAAATGCAAACAAAAATTTTGGGCTTTTTAATAATTAAGTTCTTAGGAAGTCCCAAGTAAATTTACCAAAAAAACACTTCCAGAGTACACTGTACGTACTTCCCGCTTAAAAAACATAAGATTGGAAACATCATCGAAAATAAACTTGACAAAAGAGCTTTAAAATTAAATTGGACAAAAGAGCTTGAAAATTAACTTGACAAAAGAGCTCCTAAAATAAGCTTGACAAAAAAGCTTCCAAAACAAGCTTGACAAAAAAATACGGCTGACGAAAAAGCTTAAAATACGTCACTGATTCAATTTAGTGAATCAAATCAAGCATTGACACTGAATACGTTGCATAATAAAGAATATTATTACTAATTTAAAATAAACTTTCCTAGTTCCTGTTTTCTACTTGATTGTAGATATGCTCATATATGTACATACTAGGTATTCCTCCCTGACACTGGTGGTCGATATTTCTCAATTTCCTGTTGTTTTCACTTTTTCCAATCATTTCGTCAAAGATTCGTCAGCGGAGTTATTTCTCGCCTCGGCTGGAAAGTCTCGTCCTCCTGATAATTAGCCAGCACCGAATTTATACTCTGGGGGCAGTAATGCAAAAGCAAAACATGACGCCAATCAAGCTCTGACGCTTCATCTCTCAACTTTGCAACTCCTGAACTTTTAGCTTGTTTATTTACTGTATTTACTCTTTTAGATGGCCGAATCGGGCCATATAATCAATTTTAATTTCCGAGGAAGCCATGCAAGTTTCCAGAGAATAATCATGCAGGAGCGCTGAACTATTTTACGTGTTTGGCGTTGCATTATTTTCTAGAAGCGTTTGCAGAGGAATTCAGGGCTGCTATTTTGTAGGTTTGTTTATACTGAAAAGATGTTGGGCTAATAATGAGGAATGATATGTACAAATACAGATATACATGGAAGGCTGCTTACAGTAATGCGGCAATTTAATGTCCAATGGAATATAAATATAGCAAAGTTTACGACAACATAAATTGTGAAGTGATATTTTGAAAGTGACGGTGGATGGGAGCAAATGCAATTATATCCCGTGAGGCAGAATTGTTTCAAGAACAAACTGCGGTATTATGTGACTAGTTTTGGGAAACCAATCTAATTGATTGAGCTAATTACGCAAGTTTACTTCCTATGTTATAGACTTGCTCCGTTCCTTGACATCAAAATTACTTTTAGCATTGCATCATACGATTGTATACTATGTAATTATATCTGTGCTATACGTACATACTATATATACTTAATATATGTAGTAGTCTATGTAATAGAGACTTATTGCAACCTTATCCATATTATCCACTCATTGCTCCGGACTTGCACTGCTTCCGTATTAATACTGTAAAGCTTTAATAGGATGTAATGATGCAAGGCATCCCATCTAATAACTCACACTGTTTCCCTAGGATTCACGGTCGTAAATGTAATACTCATAGGGTGTCATTAGTACAGAGTAGACGAAACGATGTTTAGATTCATACTCCATGGGTAACTATATTTGACTTCAGAAGCTTCACCGATACTTAAAATCGTTATAATTATCTGACTGGAGGGAATTTGGGAGAATTATTATTCATTTTTAGGTGTGAGTTGGCCTGGCAGTTCCAGTAAAACTGCTATTTTCTGCATTTTCTATTATTGGCTCTATATTATTATAATCGTTTTAAGAGACACTTCTACTCAAAAGCAATATTAAATGCAATACGTATAGTTGAATGAAGTACAGGCTACAAGGATTTATGAAGGACTTGTTGGTATCAAATTATAGGAATCAGATTATTATTTACTTCGTAAAGCATACAGATAGTTACTGTGTGGTCTATTTCGTTTCAATGAATTTAATCTAATATTCCAACTCGTTTTTGAGAAAATATTATTTTGTATTAAATATATGTAGCATATACTTGTATATGTATAAAGCATAGGGGTATGTATTACATGCAAATACATACCTCATACAAAACCTTTAAGTACATTACACAGTATATGCAATAGTGTATTGTAATACTTGTAGAATACTCGCTACAAGTATATGGAGTATATATTGTCCACTATAAGTATAACAGACTTCATTAGAAAATTCAATGTACTTCAAATAGTGGCAAATCCACCTACACTAAATAATCACTTGAGGAGTATAGCAATTGTAATAATAGAACATAGGCAATATTACTCCCACACGAGAAGGTAGTGGAGGTACCTATGCTCCAAATATAGCGGATTTATTCATAAGATTAAAGTTCGGGTAGATTTAGGCAGTTAAGAAATAACACTTGAGTATCAATGTACTATATACATATATACAGGATGACCGAAAAATAACATGCAAAATGCCGTTTTAATCATGGTGCAAGTTTCAGAGCAGGTAAGTTGCTGTAATCCGGAGGACCATAACATAACTTGAACTAAAAAAGTTATGCACTGGAAATGTAAATGCTATTACATTAAATACATATATTGTGTACACATATGTAATACAAGTTCCTTTGCATGTCCACTGAGTTTGTATGAACAGCGGGAGGAACACAAACTAGGAGGCTTAGCAGTACACTACTAAAAGCCAAGTACAGGGCTTTAAAAATCATGGATCAAATATCAGATATATGTGCCCGCATGTGTTTCCCTCCGCATTTGCAGACCACTTTTGTGGAAATTGCCGCACGCAAAAGTGAGCACTTGAGATGCAGGGGAGTCAAGCCTTAATTTTCCAGGTAAATTCTCAACTGTTTATTTAGAAACAAGTAGGCGGAAATCCAGTGAGGTCTGAAAATAGGTTTCTGTATTCTGCAGTAACAAGTCCATGGAGATTTTCCAACACTGTTGGAACTTTGCTACTTTATAAAACCGAAAATGCTTCGTTTTGGGAATGTGGCAGGGAAACCATGGGAATTTATACGGTGTAAATATATGCATATCTGGAAATTGCTGTTTTACATGGAGTTCCCCCCACACCTACACACATGCAAATACAATATGTACATGGACAACAAGAAGAGGTCTAACAGCGAATATTTATTGATTAGGCAAGGTACATTAGGTATATTGCGAGTCAAAACAGCGGAACACCTTAAACTGAAATTCACAAAAATAAAAGTGCACATGCATGGGGTCGTGTGTTCCATTTAAAATATTACAAGGCATTCACTTCATATCAAATAAATGCCAAATTCATCTTCCATACTGTAAGGAATACATGTATAAGGGTTGTGTGAATGATGAACGACGGTCTTAGGGAGACCACAGCATTCGTATCCGTCTCACACATATGTTTATAGGGTAGAAACTTCAAAACGTTATTGTCTTTTGGAAGTTTAAGCCTAAGAGTTTCATACACACACACCGCGGTACAACTTTGTAGGTTGGAGGCTTCGCCAAGGGTGCTTCACCAAAAGGTGCAAAACCTCTGACATGACTTGTCAAGAGTATATAAATTAAAAGACGCTGGGGATTTAATATGTGACAATCCCAGGCAGAGATTTAAGTTTAGCATAAGCAGGCTCGGCACAAGCGTCCGAACTGACTGAAAGCAGGTAGCACAGGTTTAGACATTTTTTAAAACAAAGAAATTCTCTGCGAAGGGAACACTGCAGAATACATAAACATCCGACATATACTTACCTAAGTAAGTATTAAGTATAGTTATATGTAGTTGTGCATGAGGACTGCACTGTGTGTAATGTTTAACTTGAGAAACGTGGATTCTGAGTCCGAATTTCCGACTTAAAAGAAGTTTTATGTATTACAGGAATTTTAGAGTATTATTATATGTGAGTGACTATATAGTTTATATATGATTTGTATGTATCTGTCATAGCTTCATATAGTAAAACATACTTAAATATACTATAGATACTTGGAATATAATATATGGATTATAGGTGTCAGAACCACATCTACTTATATGAAGTGCATTAGTAGTATGTATGAGATATAAGGTATACATATAAAGGCTATAGGGAAGTATACGGGACTGAAGTAACCAACTTTTAGATTGAATATATATGGTAAAGAGCGTGCTGTGCAGCTATTTTGCCTTTTGCTTTAATATGCACAAGCTTTCCTTAAATTTGCTTGGCCATGAAAAAGCCGTAACTGTGTGAGCGTATACTGTGGCTGGTCTACAGTTTACGTATCCACGCTTGTATATATAGATACATCCATACAGGACGACGATTACCTCAGGTTTTCTGAGTTTTCAAGCTGTTGGGGTAAAATGCATGCAAGTTCATGATGACTAAAAGAACACTCACGTCAGGATCCTTCGCCGCATTTGTAGCGGAGCAAGCTAGGTGACTAGACGAACTTATACCTCTGTGCGTTGTGTGAAGCTTTGGTTTCCACATTATTATTCCTCGTGCTTTTTTGGTTCACATCAACTGTTACATTTGGTCCAGGATTGACCGTTTCCATATAATAGTAAATATAAAGGGAAGCCTAGCGAATGGTATTAAAACATTTGCTTTCTTTATGGAGCTCCTCGGTGGCCTTACGACTAAGGCGGAAGAATAGTGTTATTGTTATTACGCTCACCCGCCCGGTATTCCTTTCTATTTCAAGTTGCTCTCTGTGCCCGTCAACTTTCACGTTACAAACGACGTACTTGGTACATATATGTGCACTGCATCCATACACAAGTCACAAGAGCCTTTCGAGACGCGATGGTGCTTTGTTGTGACGTCCTGACTCGTGGCACCCTTCTCAAAGCCCACATTCAAAACAATATTTGAACATTTTGGTGTGTAAAGTCAGGTTGTGTGTTCCCAAGTAATTGTATTCAGTGTACAGGTAGACTTTACAGGGCCGTCAGGGTGGTTCTCCTTCCCTTGATTTGTTCTCCAAGATATTGACACTGTCGATTGGGTTCTCTGTCTCTGAGTGTGACAAACATTGGCGGCAATAAAACTTTACGAGTTGCTCCTTCGGTTTAAATTTAGCAAGCCGTGTAAAAGATTTGATTGTGGCAAAGTGCGGAAAACGTGTGACTGGTGTCAGCATCGAATTTAAACGCGTGCAAGTGACATGAAATCAGTTTGAACATTAAACAATAGTTGAAGCTTGCTATTGCCAAGCTTACTATACTGAAGCCAGATATAGTAAAGTTAGATATTGTAAAGCAAGATATTGTAAAGCTAGCTGTTGTAAAGGAACTTTCCTGTTTAGAACTCTATATACAACTTTTCCCTGAAGCCCAGGCTAAGGAACCTTCCCGTATGGTTTTGCGAAGTGAACCGAGTGAAGTGACAAGGCGTAGATCCTACTTTAATTAAGTTTATAAATAGGTTTGCGTAGTTTATACATGGGATATTTGTATACAAAGACACTATTATAGAGACAATAGAAGTCACTGTAGTTTAAAGGATTGAGTAAAAGGTTCAGTAGAAGGAGAAGGAGACGAATATCTTACGGGGAATAAGATACTGAGTATATGGGAGAGCATTTCAATGTTGCCCACTCTAAGAAGAAGCTGAGATTCGATTCAAATCAATTTACCGTAACTTTTTTGTCTTTGTCTACCTAACGTTGACACTTCTCTTCTCTCTCTCGTGTGCTTACAGTGGGTTCTAATTGGGTGACAAGTTGACATCGTTAGGGTTGTTGTCATTACGAAACCATGGCCAAATCAGACTGTAAGGAATACCGTGATTAACGTTTGACCTACAGTTCTCACTAATTTCCTACAACACAAGCACCAAACTCTATTGTGCATCGTATCCATACCCCACATTCACCAGCACAGTCACTTGTCCGTATGAAATAGTGCTGTAGACATTGGGGAGAAGCGTGGAGTCGATAGCAAATAAGTTGAATAAAAATACAAAAACCTGCTTCATTGGCTTGGTGGATGTTGGCGTCACCAGAGCAGATCCGTAATTGTGCTATCAGTACGAAGGGATGTAGTAATACTTGCGTCGCTGTTGTAAATTGTTTGTTGGTGTGAGAGAAGATTCTTATTGCAACAGCAACTCCCATCAAGCTCATCGATGCTTCCATCGTTTACTTATTTACGTCATTTGACAATGAAAAACAAGCACAATATGATCCTTCGCTATTGACTCTCAACGTCATAACCTTTCGTGACCATTTTTTGCACCCTTACTTCACGGCAGGAATTTATCCTTCTTGTATAATAGGCCAAGAAGCTGTTCAGGCTTCCAGAGATCAACAGTGATCCATCTCGTATATTGTTTATCGTTATTGATCCTGTACAGCTTAATTTGCTGGATATTTTGATCGAGAAAATTAACTCCGAAAGAAATAGAACCTGCCACAATAAATAAGTTGACTGCGAAAAGTGTTAATTCATCGGAGTGCATAACAAGTTTCGTGCTTCTTTGTATGTGTTATTGCTTCATTATCTACGTGATGATCCTGTGTTAAGCGGATTATGTTGCCAATATTTTGTACTCCATTATAAACAATGGGTGAAGGGCAACGTGGACATTAACAAGTTTAAATAATAGGGTTAAAGAACGTGCAAGTCTGTAACTGTAAATTGGACATTATTGTGAAAAAAATTCACGTAACATATACTTCGTCGTTACTTCAGAATTCATTTAGTCAATTATTGAGAATTTATTGCGTCTGTAATTGAGAATATATTTCGTCTGTAATTGAGAATATATTTCGTCTGTAATTGAGAATATATTTCGTCTGTAATTGAGATACATTTTGCCTGTAATTGAGAATACATTTCGTCAATACTTTAATATAATTTCTCCCACATTATACAAGTGTATGCAAAATTATAGAGGAGTCACAAATTAATAAGGAACTCTATCACACCAGTTAATTTTGAGGAAAGAATCTGCTGTTTGAACTATATGAAACGCCAAGGCAAATTGAACTTGTGTCACTTCCATGCCTGAATTCTGTAGAAGCATACCATCACCGAAACTGCAGTGATGTTTTGACTCTTTATCTACTCAAGTTGGTTTTTCACCTCTTTGCTGAACCACATACACACAGGATAGGGAAGACAAAGGAGCAGGCAGATAATCAGAGTTGACATATACAAGTCCCACGTACATTACCCATCATAACTACAAGAAAAATGTTCCGAATAGTGAAATTTAAATCAGAAGCTGAAGGCAGATTCCTTACCGTGCTCCTGAAGCTGGAAGGTGACTTCTTACCATTAAGAACTACTTCAAGGAAAACTTTCTTAGTAAGTATCTATACATCTATTTCTATCTATAGCTAGTACTTATATCTATAGCTACTATAGTACTTATATCTATAGCTACTATATAGTACTTATATCTATAGCTACTATATAGTACTTATATCTATAGCTACTATAGTACTTATATATATATAGCTACTAGTACTTATATATCTATAGCTACTAGTACTTATATATCTATAGCTACTAGTACTTATATATCTACAGCTACTAGTACTTATATATCTATAGCTACTAATACTTATATATCCATAGCTACTAATACTTATATATCCATAGCTGCTAGTACTTATATATCTATAGCTACTAGTACTTATATATCTATACCTACTAGTACTTATATATCCATAGTTAGTATGTAGCTATCTATGTATGTATCTAATTTAATTTGCTTAAATGTCCTTACATTTTTACTTGCGTGAAATATCTAAAAAACGCTCTCTGCTATTATAGCAGCTATGTTAAATTATTGCATGCCGGTGGGGGGTTTTTAAATGATTTCTTCTCAGGTATATATCACATGCACTATTATTTAGCATGTATGTTCATAGTTATGCCTGAGAGTGTGCAGTGCATTTAAGTTTTTTAAGTGAGTACGGAACTTGTTCAGAAATATGAAATCCTGAAAGAAAATCCTACTCTTTTTGCATTTATATATGTATATTTTATAACACTTTCAGTGTTTAAATATAAGTTTGGGTTGCTTTTATACACTTATGCTCACGATCAGAGTATCGTTGTGAGCTTTATTGCTATACGTCCAGTGCTTTAATCACCACCATGTACACTTCTTAACAAAATCAAAACCATGAACCGTGTACTCTTTCTAGACCATTTATGGACATGCAAAATGTACTTAACGGAGTGTAACTTGTACATGCTTAAGCTTAAATCTACGTCGCAGCTCAGGTTCAATCGGCTAAAAAATCTTATAACATTTGTATGTAAATATACATGTGATGCTTCAAGTTTAAAATACGGCATGGGTTTTCATTTTACTGGGACTGGACCCCAATTCCGTACCTTTACTTTCATTGCTCTAGGTAATTGCCTAGGCATTTACAGAACAGCAGCTGTATACAATAACTGGCTTGAACATTATTACTTTATTTTTTGTAGTTACTAAAAGTATTGATGACTATACCTTTATGTTCGCCCTACAAGTGAAATTGTTTTTTTTTGAAAACTACCTAAAACTTTACGTACGTGTAAGAATACACGGAATAAAGTTTTATTGGTGGAATGAGGAAAATACTTTTTTATTTTTAATTTGACCATGCTTCACTTTTGTAATTGACGTTTGAAACTTATGGATGTACTATATGTACAAATTAAGTGAAATTATTGTTTCAAGTTCAAAATTAAGATACATTATGCAATCTCCTAACGTTTTGTAAAAGTCATTTAATTTATAAAAAGATCAATTTATAAGAAATAAAGAAATTAAAAATTAATTTATAACTATTTCTAGATGTTTTAATTGTAAACATACATTCTCCGTTAGGCTGAAATGAGGAATTAAAATATAAAAAATATATAGACAAATTTAAAAAAAGAACATATGTTTGTATATAATAATAATAGTGATTTATTACGATCGATTTAGCATAAGCCCTTACAATCGGAATATGTTTGTAATATAAACTGCCTGAGAATTTGTATTTGCACGTGGATTATGTGTCTTTGTCTTGTAATCACTTTGTTAAACTTAAGATTTTTACGTTTGATTCGTACATGCTAATGATCTTAACATGCGGTTCAAACTGGTTACTAATCGTCCGCAGAGAGATGATTGATGAGCAGAGAGGGATCGTAAAAAATTTGTTATTTTCGCTCTGTATTTAGTGATGCGGAGAAATTGAATTCAGGATTCCAATCCCCAGCGACAGCTTGTGCCCTGGGCGTTCTTTATCAAGCTATATAGGATATAAATTATAATGTTTAAGGTGTTGTCATGAATATTTGCATGGCAATTAAAGTCGTTGATAGTGAATTTTGACAGTCACTGATTAAATAGGTGCAGGCAGCGTAAACCGGCAGTTTATGACCGTCTCGATTGCAAGTGCTCGACTAAAGATGGGATGAAATACGCCCTGATCAAAGCTGAAAATTATGGTGCAATTACTCTGGTTAGTAATTAGAGCTATTCCAGCGCTTCATATAGTTAAATTTCATAGCTTGGGAGTTTATTTTTAATTTAATATTTTAAACGTTTCTATCGTCCATAGATTAGGTTCCCTCCAATCTGGTCTAGTCAACTTTAAGGTAGTATGCAGTATGTGTAGTGTATAGTGGTAGTATGTCTAGCGTTACTGGAAAGAGACAAAGACAAGTGATAGTATATTCATTCTGAAGACAAGTACATTTGCATTTTTGATATTTATGTTGACTCGTAATCATGACTGCTGATGTTGCATATTTAAATAGGGGGATAATGGTTGTAGTGCATGTTTAACTCAGAGGCTCACGGATGTAATACATATGATAGAACAGCATGTCCAGGGAACTGGAATTGAGACTCATTGTCCATTTGACTCAAGTCATCCTGAAATTAAAAATCTCTGATTTTGCTAGTCGACTGCTCAATAAAGTAATTACGAATTCTAGCGGGATATCACTACTAATAATATGATTACCTTATTCCAACACCTGGATTTTCCTTGAATGTTGGACTTCCACGGCTGTGCATAATATAGACAAATTTCCCTAGATGCTTTTTCATGCAAACCTATAAATTAGCTAATATAATGATGGTTGTTGCTAAAGACAAGCTTTTTAGGAAGGATATCGAGAGCTTCATCGAGTTATGATTCTGAAAGAGAGAGAGAGAGAGAGAGAGATTGAGACAAACCTAATCTCTTCTGAATTTCTTCACATTTAGCATTTCAATTTGCGTGTCCCAAAAGCAAGCTAGGTCTGTATAGGAGGATGACTGGAGAATAATAATTATTGCTGCATTCGATCATTGTTGTATAGTGATGTATTCCAACCAGTTCGTAAATAGTTGTTGTAGTGAAGTGTTTCTGCTCTAGACGTTTTTGCTAGTAAATTTTAAGCAATCAATGTCATAGTTGGGAAAAATTTGACGGTTAACTATATATGTACAAGGAAAAAAGGTATGGAAATCAAAATCATGGATACTATATACAGTGATGGTACCCCTCGATGCTGTTGATGTGGAATGAGAACGAACATGTCAGCATCATCATGATGTATCCATTGAAAATTGAAAAGAAACACAGGTTTTACAAAATTAAAAACTAACTCATTGTACAAAAGACATAAAAGGTACATATGCTATATATGCCATTAAGATATGAACATTCTTTGGTTTGAAAAATCAAGTTCAGAAGCTATGTAAATATTGTTTATGGATTTATTCAAATAACTACTACAAGTCATAAAATACAAATTTAATTTTTCCTGCAATTTTGTGAAGCCCCACGGGGTCTTTTTACTCCCAAGTGAACCGTAATAATAATGTTGTATTTGCTGATGATGTGAGTAAAACAAGGCAGGGACCTTTTTGTGTGATGAAATTATGTATTTTCTTACTACCTTATGGAGGTTTAGAGCACTGCTCTTAATTCTTAGGAAGCATTACACGTGTGAATTTTTATGTTAAATTGGCGGCTATCTTCTTTACGTCTTGTATTTTATGATTTTAGAAATCATTTTCGTAGAGCTTCAATTACCTGTGAATGTACGCAGGTGTTATCATATATGTTGGGATACGATCGAACGAGTTTTCGTACCAATCAAGTGCATTTATTTGGTATTAGGTGCATGCACATAATTTTTCACAAAACATAATCACAAGATCACCATTATTAATCTTACGATTTGCTGACTATTAACTTGCGATTATGCAACCGATGCGGTAGTTAAAAAAACCTCTTTGGCTATGATTTTTTCAAATGTAAATCAGCAGCATTAACTTATAACTAACCTCGTTAAGTATATGAAAAGCTATATATTTGTTAAAGCTGTTTGTTACAATTTATGGAGCAACTGCACTGGTAGCACTGGAAGGAGGGGAAAAAGTCAATTTTTACCATTAAAAAGACGTCCATTGACCTTGAAATTCTCGTCAACATTGTTATAGACAGGAACTTGTGTGAATTCTAATCCTGCATAAAGTTAGTAGGGCACGCTCAAGAGCTTTTCATTGTTGTCGTTAGTAAAAGGTATATACGAGTATTTACCAAAAAGTAACATCTCAACCATAAGTACATATTTAAGGGCGGTGTATGTCTTGAGCAGTTCCAATAAATCATGTTCGCTAGGTTAAGGATTTATGCGTGTGAATAATTATCTGTGTTAAAAAAGGGATATATTTCATTCAGGTCCATTCCCATGATTTTCCGTCTCTGCCCTGCTACAGATTCGAGAATTTCATAAGCGACAAGAATAAAAAAAATCAAGTGTAATTACCCATATGCTTAATACTTATATGGTTGATAAAAAATTATCTTGATGAGCCACAATCAATATATGTACATGTAATCGTCCTTCTATCTATATCCAGATAAATACATATAGCCACTGATCTAAACGGAATCTGTAATTGTCAAGAAACTGACCTTCTTAATGTGAAACCACTAATCTCAAGGTGAATTAGTGAAGGATTGAAGAAATAAATTGCACTCCTGGGTTTCTTGTTTACAACTTTTGAGTCCGAGCAGCGTTTTCTAGGACAATTTTTAAATATAATTTTTTAAAAAAATCTTTACTCCACACCACTTTTTGTAAAGTTGCTTTTCTTCTCTTTTTCAGTATTCGAGTTCTATTTAAATTGTTTTTCCATATGCTATTTAAATGCAGTTTAGTAAGTTAGTCGTACCATGTCATCCAATGTAAGTTCGTATAGTTATCATTGGTTCGGATCAAACAAACAATTTATATTGTAAAAATAAACTACCAATCTGAACTAAGTTTATGTTGAAGGTTGTGAGAATTTAAAAAATATGTCATAATGATTTTATACGTATAGATATACATATGTATGTAAGTAGAAGAATACTCGACTGTGGAAATTAAAAAGTTCGTTTCGCAAGGTTCGGTTGCTATCGTGAATTTATCAGTTCTCACATTTACTTTTATGATCCGACTATACCATATATGTATCTACATATAGCAAATTGAGCCATCGGCGTAACGAAGATGGAATGTACGAAGGTACAAGCAGTATAGGTAAGGAGTTATTAAGACTTGTATAAGCATTTTAGCTTAAGAACAGGAAATCTGCACTAAATTTGATGAAAAATTAATTTCGAATTTCAATATTAACCACATCTTAAAAATTAAATTAAAGAATAATCAAAATAGCAAAACATCCGTCAAACTGTATTCCCAAATTTTAAATACCCACATCAGAATCAATTATTTTTTCCGCAATCTTTCTAGTCGAAGGAAAATTCCTTCCTTAAATTAAACCTTAAATTAAGGAATATAAAAGGCTTCATGAGATTTTAAATAAATTATATTTTACAATCTATTAACAGCATTTTACATAAAGCCAAGAGATTTTGCGATTAATCTTCACAATAATGGCGTTGTCAACTGCTCGGTAGTTTGTTTACCAAGATTTCATGACTGACGATTTGTTCACTGATAAAAAAAAATATAAAGGAAAGTATTCGCTTCAACTGACATTTTTAATTTTGATCCCTGAGGAAAACACTGTGCAAAACTAGTTTAGGATACATGATCTCTGGGGCGAGAGTGTATATTTTTATGGCAAAAATATTCTTAAAATGATCTTTTATTTAACTCATTGTCATTATAATAAGGCTGTGTTATTGCTGTAATAGATAAGAACAGGAACTCTTCCTCTTGCGTCGTCTTATTTGTTTGTAATTCCTTTGACGTACGCTGACTGTACATCCTGTAAGGAAACTACGCTGTATTTTCGACTAATTTAACAGAATTCCGATACACACTGGTGAACAGATATAGTTGATGTCTTATTATTTTTTAGTTTGTTATTACTCATACTCCAGATTGCTCATCTTCATCTTCCCCCCAGTTTCTATAATGCAGTTCTCTTTTAGTAAAAATGATGAGGATGCAGTGATGCCGATGATAGAAATTACGTCAAAGTGTCGCAGATAAAGCATTTGTTCTGCCGTCTTTGGGTAACAAACGTCAACAAATCATACATAACATATACATAACAATAACATATACATTTAGTATTACAGAATAATCAAATTAAGACTCCCAAAAATAAATGCTCAAAGACACTCTCAGTGTTTCCAGGATCCTAGAATTTTTAAAGGTTCGGAATTCAGAATGTAATACGCTGCTGGACTTTTATTCATCAGTAGTATCGATTTTCATTTCCGTTTTAATAACAATTCCAGCGTTGTGTGGCGCGGAATTAAGAGACGTACACATATATGAACACACGTCTCATAATGCAGATAATATGTAGTTTGAAATTTGAATCGTTCAAAAGCTGGGAGCGTATTAGACTTTTGTAGAGGGAAAAAGTGGTAATAACAGTCATAAAAATTAATCAGTTGGCGGAGGAACTGAAGAAAAAAGGAGCGTATATAAGAAAATTATTCTCGCCATGTTATGCAATCTTCCATAAGCAATTGCTGTATGTGTGTGTTTGTGTGTGTGTGTTTGTAGCATGTACCTACCGGTTATGATTTTTAATATTTCCAGAAAGAATGCTAATGAGACCTTATACATGGTTGAGCTAACGCGTGTGTACTGCAGTGCACGCAGAAATGATTGCATAATACTTAAAATTACTTGTATAGGATCTTACAAAATATATGAATATACTTACATGAATATCCTTTTAATATGAAGATTTTACATGATAATACAAGTATATAGATGGTTTATATACACATAAATAATTAAGTGTACGGAAAACAGAGGTATAAAATTATATTGGGTCGCTGTTCGTTTGTATGAAATTAAACAAAGCTCTAAAAGCCCAAAGAAAAACGGAGTGACAGAAGGTCTGCAATGGGCAAGTTTCAATGAAAATGAAAGCAAAAATTTATTCGAAACCTTCACCCTTTAATCTCAAATATTAATAATTTTTTTCTCATTTTTTCTACATCATTCTGAGCTTATGTATCTCACCCATTATTAGTGTGAATTAGTTCCACTTATGTATAGACTTTCTGGTGAGTGGACTTAAATGCAGAGTAATTATTTGTGTTTACCCTATTTACTATAATATATAGTGAAATGGTTGTATAGTTGATTTTTTCGCAAAAAGAATTTATTCTAGAATTTCCCGTCGTCCTGCAGTTTACTTCTATTAATTGGAAGATTATATTAGTTTCCCTCTCTATTGACGTCAATATTTTTTGTGTGGGGAATAACCGCAAAAGCACTTAAAAACTATTCCAAAGTGGTTTTTAGGACTTTAATGTATAGGATGGAAAAAAGCTCACAGTGAAATTCCAAGATCGTTCATTCATATTTTCCAGACTTCATTCATCATTTTCTGTTGTTGTTGCTGTATATTGTGGATTATTACAAAGCTGTTGAAGTCTTAAGTTTCATATTTTGTACTACAGATAACTTGATGAGTCTGTGTGTTGAACCTGAAGGTAATACTAAAGTACGTGACTTTAACGTGCTAATAAATCTGAACAAACAACTCAATCGAGCTTTTGAGCTCGTCGAAAGGTGATATATTGCAATGTAATAACAATAAACGTCTTGTAATTATCTGTACCGGCCGAATAATTTTAGGTTTAATGTTTCCAGTGCAAGTGCTTATTATGTATGCACTTGTTTTATCTTCCCAAGCTTCCAAGCATACTTTATCAAAAATAATAGGGACTTGACCTTGATGTTAATGTATGTCCAACTTGTGTATTATGTTGCATAAAAAATCCCCTTATGGGTTTTTAAACGCTCTGCTGCTATACGCTAAAGAATCTCTCTTACCAGGAATGCATTAAATTTTAAATTCCTGTTTATGCCATAGAATATCAACGTGAATCCTATTGTTTGAGATTTAATTTTTTTTTCTGTTTGTTTTGACTTTTCTATATTTGTTTGTCTTGTATATGTTTGTGTGCAATTTACAGTATTTAAGTAGGTGCGATACGTGAAAAAAGCGTGTGGAGGCTGGTGTAGAAGTTGTAAAATGTTTTGATATCTGTCAGCTTTCGCTCAGAATGGCCAGGTACAAGATGCGGAATGCACGATCAAAGGATTTATAAGGAAAACAAACATTTTCCCACCTTTTTCTATCTCCATCCATGATTATTATATTTCCATACAATTCCAATTTCACATTTCTTTGCTAGAGGAACTGTCATGTTAATGATCATCTTAAGGGTTGAGATGTTTATGATAACTAGTATTTACGTTTTACTTAATATGTTCCATGAAATCATGAATGGACAAGCTTAATTGCAGGTGTGACGCCCTATTAATATTTTTGCTTCATTGCTTTTTAAGCAAATTTTATATTTTGAATAACAACAAATTTGGAATAATCGCGTTATATAGTCAAGATATGAAAATGTATTATATTATATTTATTATTATAATTTTAATTAATTAAATCAATTTTTTTCCATGTGCCTATCAAGTTTCTAGCTTGAAAGTCTTGAGAATTATTTTAAATACAATTACCTATAAATAAATTAGTTACAGATACCTCTTACAATTTAGTTTTGCAATGTTGAAATACTGACAAATTATATTTGGCTTGAAAGTATTATTTAATGTAGCTGAATTGCAAAATATTGCCATTTTTACATGAAAATAAATAAACGATCCTTGACATGTAAAATAATTTACAGTTGAAATAAATAATGGTAATGTGCAGATTTTAGGAGATTGGAATGAAATAATTTCATTCCAATCTCCTACTAATTATTATTAGAGTTTGGTTGGATTCTTATCATTATCCTTGATTCCAATCGACGTCATAGATAATTGCATTAAGGAAGGGTATACCTGACTAAATATGCAAGGAATGATAAAATGGGAAAAAAATCTACAAAGCAGCTTCAACTTAAGACAAGAGTATGGATAGCCATTAGATGAGAGATGTTAGTAGGTAATTATGATGTCATCTCAGTTATTATATAATCTGGGAAGATTGAATAAAAAATCACATCGAGCCAGGAGGTTAAGTGTGCGAACTTGAACGAATATATCTGCTGTATATAGATATTATGTACATTATAGATATTAATTCAATTGCCTACATAACTTGAGACTTGATATATAGAGTATATATACATACATACATAGTAGCACACCCTGCCTGTTGTGTAGCAACAATGGCCAAGCACTCGTTGCTGTAAATTCAACAAAATTCTCAGAATTAATATGATTGACATACGACTTCCATTCTGTACACGCACAGGATTTTTCTAGTTTAAAAGCCCTTTGTTAATGATGATGACGTTCGATGGATGTCATTGTCAATGTCGGGGTCATTAAAATAATTTTTCAGCTACAAAAGTGAATTTCATAGCTTGGGAAACTATTTTTTCTCTCCTGCGATTATACATACAATCCGTATTACTATACTATAGAAAATTACAAAAACAATGCAAACGTACTACAAAAATAAAATTTCAGCTTGACGGGCCTTTTTGTGTAAAGTTATTTTTTGTTTGTTTTTTTATTTTTGTCCAGTTTGGATTACATCATTTATTATTATATTAATTATTAATATATTTCCAAACTATTTACGTTTGCTATGTTTCTACCACGAAATCGAGGAATGAAAGGACCGAATTTGAAACAAGTTAGCGAATTAGCCGTTCTTGCAAATTCAATGTGTCCCCACGCAGTGAATCATCCCGACAAATATTCGTGTGTCTTGGTCATGTCTGTTTCATGTCCGTCCTTTTGGTCATGGAGGTTCACAGTCAAAAGCCTTCAAAAGATAGGAACTCCGATAGTCAAGCATATGCACATTTGTGACTTTGTGTGCGTGTCAATGGAGCTTAATAGCAAATTAAGACTCTTAAACCCTCCGACTCAAATATTTTAGATGTCAAGAGGGGCAATGGGCAACGGTCCAAACTCATGAAAAAAAGGGATATTTGTTCATACAAGTATACAGAGCATTGTAAACGATCCTGTCCGGTGAAAATGCCCAGAGGCTCTCATGTCATTCATGCAGACTTTTTGAGGACTGAATTGTAAATTATGTCAGGATATTTAGAATCGCTGAGCATAGTATCACCATCAGTGCAGATTAACCTCTCTTTTACTATACTTCCGAAGTATATAAGTGAGTATGCCTATATCTACTTGCAAGAGAAGAGAGTGACAGGTAGTAGCTCATTTTTTCCCCTTAAAACTCTTGTATATCAACAGGATTGTTCACACGGGTACCCCCTACTTATTATTTGCTACACATTCTTGTGTAAAGTGGTCTCCAGCATCTGATCATTGTTTTGCTAATGCACAAGGAGGTTTTTTTATGCCCTCCGCCCGAGTAAATTATCCTTGAGAGCCGGATCCACCGTTTCCCACAGAGAGGCACTGAACAACAATAATTATTCTATATGACCTGAAATTGATTTTATACCTTTACTTTTGTTTTCCGCTCATGCGAAACCCTGTTTGATTATTTTTTTATTAGCAATTAAGCTGGAAATAGAAAGTCCGCAGGCAAATATTGATGTTTATTTCGAAACCTTCCGCTCGGAGAAATTTTCTGGTAATATTGTTTACCGGTATAGTTCACACCAAACGAGCCTCTGAACAAGACAACTAATAGAAATAATAGTAATTATTGTTGTTATTATTAAAAATTGCATGGAGTGGCAGTAATAGAAATTGCTTCATTTTTTTAAAACTGCGCAATACATCTAGTTGTTTTGATTTAATTAGCACCCTTGTCAGCAGAAAAGTTCACGAGGGTGTTTGTTATTTTATTAATTACTAAATTTAAACTAATAATTTTCACAATATCAGGCATTAAATAGTAGAAATGAAATGAATTATTTTTCAAAAACATTTTTATAAAAGAGTACAAACTAAGTTCGGACGTGACTATTTGTTCTTCTCAACTTTCCTTGTCAAATATTCAGTCTCACATAACTTCATACACGTAAAAAACCGGTAATAATAGACCTTGTTTACGAACTGTAATAAGCTAAAAGTATGTGGGAGTCGATTGCTACACTACTGAAGTTAGACTCTAATAATATTTGCTTATTTTTAGCGAGAGTAACGAGGGATGAAATCAGTAGCTACAGCATTTGTTCTGACTGATTAACTTGTCAGCAAACACAGGTGCACGTATTGAAAGTCAGTCGCACGCGAGTCTTCATTTCTGACTTCAATGATGATTGACGAGCCGAATCAAGACTAATGGACGTATGTGCATACACATGCCAATCACATTTAAGCCAGTTGTGGGAATTTTTTTTACTGCCCATGTAATTTCTCTCGATATGTTTGGTTGTTTTCTTAGCAAATTATTTCTGGTTGTCATGCATGAGTATAAATGAATTACATCTCTTACAAAACCAAGTTAACAAAGTAGGTACAGGGTTATCGTTCCTTTTGGGTTTCTTAGAAACATATTTTCTTGGAAAAATCTACTTCACTTTAGTAATTTCACCACTTTACTATACAGTCATGTCATGTGCATTCTAAGTCTTTAACACATCTCTCCATAACTATAACATGTGTATAACTTCATAACATGTCTCTATAGCTCTATAACACACCTCTATAGCTCTATAACACATCTCTATAGCTCTATAACACATCTCTATAGCTCTATAACACATCTCTACAGCTCTATAACATATTTCTATAATTCTAACATAACTTCAATTCCATTACTCGAACCTTGTTTTCTACACGCAGGGAAATGCAAAGTGGTTAAGGTACATAGAGATTTAAAGTTGTAAGTAGTTGGACTTTGGAGAATCTACACATATAGATACGTAAAGTGTTGGGAGTAAAAAACAGTAGTAATTTGTATAAAGTGCAAATGTTTTTTTCATAGAAAAAGATTCCGATTGAAAATCATAGCTATACCCTTGTTTTTAGACTCATTTTTTTTACTTTTATAAAGCATCTTATTATTGCACGGGCGGCGTGTAACAAATAGGGCCAAGAAACGTTTGGCGTTCTTGTTCTTGAGCTCGGCATCGGCAGCGTGTGTGGAAATATTCAATATATTATCTTGAGTATTCAGTCCATGAGTCCAGCTTCCACCCTTGTTCTCCATATATGCATCTAAAATGGACGGAGTGTATAGTCATGGCTAGCAATTGCATGGGTAATGGGATTGATACAGAACAACGATGTTAAAATCGGAAGCCATGGTGAATACAAATGGGCTTGGATGGTCGGAGCTTTTATACCATTAGCCTATTTGGGTCTGTTGTTCTTAAATTGCGGGAAGGCAGGACACCCACCACAACAGATTCAGATTAATATAGGTACATTTACAAAGAATGGTAGAGTAATATTGTAATATGTTGAGCACTAAAGAAGAATACAATTGCAGGGGAAAGGAATAGAACGTGTATAGTATTTAACGATAACGTATTTAATGGTAGAGCATATAGTAGCAAAATGGTTCCTTGTTCTCAAGTTTTTCTATCAGAAAAGCAAGCAATTCTTCTCTAGCGCTCTGAATCTAATGTCTAGAAACATTCACCTCATCCACTCACACTCACACACACACACAATATAAAAGACGGTTTTTCTACAGGCATAAACTAACCGGACGACGTTATCACATGGTCTTAAAAGCCACCTTGTCTTCCTTCTGACTTGAGACTGGTCGTAATCTTTGAGGATGACTTATTAATATACTCTGGAGCTTGGTAACAAAAATTATGAGTACTTTTATGGCAGGAAATTTCATATTATCACTGAGAGAACCTGTTTCTCAATCCTTCCTTAATCTGTTGAGTATGTGTGTTGGGGGGATTGTTATTACTGAGCTGGTTAAAAACTAAGTGTTTTATCTACGCGTTGTAAAATGATCTAGTTCCCTTTGAAATTATGCCATTTCGTTAGTATTACACCTATAAAATGAAATTATTGCGAAAATGAGTCAATTTCTCACATCCGTGTTTGCGCACTTACGTCAAATGTGTACATATGTAAACTTTGGATGAGTCCATTGAAGTGTCCTCAAATATTTGACGTACATAACAGTAGTTACTTTTTGACAGGCGATTTTAATACCACTTGCAATTTATAGAGTTCTTAGTATTTGCTGGATTCACCTGTGTACAAACAAGAACGTCATATTTGTTTACGCAGCATAATTCACCGGTACATGGGATGACTTTTATGTTATACACAAACCAAAATGTAAATTACTATCAAATGTGTACAAATACGAGTATGAAAATATGTACAAATTACAATTACACAATAGTCAGAATAATATGTACAAATATATAAATCTGTGTACTTGAAGCAATTTGTGAAGGCGGTTTTTCCTATACATATGTATAATTTATTTTTCCTATATATAGTTTAATCTCTTTTAGGTTCAATTTTCGATTTCGTGTTTTTTGCCCGTTAAGACAGAAGAGCATTCATAAGTTAATGATATCATGATGTCCTGGCATAAAGTTCATTTATAATGTAGCATACTTTTGGTTTGGTTGAATATTATCTAGAGCATATAGAATACAGACATGTGTTTTTTCTCTCTCCAGCACCTGCTACATCAAATAGGAGAAAGACAAGGAAAAAACCATCTTAATGTTTTAGACCTTGTGTGTGTATACGGTAGCACTCAATTTCTTGTGCAGTAAAATGTATGGCAACTTATTACAAAGTATACGGGCGTATACAACTGCGGAATCTAGTAGAAATACTTTCGTGACGGCTTGATTGAGATTGAATGGTTCATATTATATTGGACTTTTTTTGGTTAGCTTTTATTTTAGTACAAACATATTTGCAATTTTTTACTTAGTCCCTAACATCCTGCACGTGCCGCTGGATATTCGCGGTTAAGAGTAAACGGAATTCCGTGCGTACAGAAATCTGTTCATTATCGCCGCTCTGCGTCATCCAGATTAATCTGTATTTCTTGTTTTTTCGACCTCAGTCAATAATTTGTTTATTACATCTTAACTGTCGTGACGAGCTGAGCCTTTTGAGCAGTTACTTGCAAGGAAGCTTCAAGCACAGTGCTTGAGTTTATACCTGTCAATCTACTTCTTTGCTCTTGAATACTCGATCCTTTGTTTTGGCTGTCGACATTTAATTAACAAATAAAAAACTGCAAGTGGATACGTTTAAAAAAAGCTATATAAGCCTCCTATGTAAAAAAAATAATAAACCAATAAAAGAAGCTTATTACGATTTGAATTAAGACAGAAAAAGATATTTAGGTATGCATAAATACGTAATATACTTAAGTGTGTAAAAAATTCAAATTTTTGTTGAAATTATTTGAGTTAAAATTATTAGCCATGAGCTTATATTTTTATAAACTGGTGGGGTTATAAAGTTGAAATTGCACTTGTTATTTTAAACGTGGATACTAACTGATGTTTTTTTTTGTATTTTTTAGATGACGACGGTAACGCTATTACTGCTGAACTTCCTCCTACCACATTGTTCGGGATACTCAATAACCTCCTCGTTAGGTCCGACATATGAATATAATCCGTACGGCGCGTCGACAGGATCGGCGAGTCGATTGCTATCAGCAATAGGAGCCACCACAGCCTCTCCAGCTCAATTCGCAGAGCCTCCGATGTCAGAAAGTTATTCTAACGAGGATGAGGCTGGAAGAGGAGGAAGTAGTCATTTAATTTATGCTAGAGACAATAGTAATAGACCTAGTTACAGAGGACCTTACAACCCTCCGTCGCACGAACAAAATCAGTATACTCCAACACAGCTTCAAATAGCCGGTCGAATCATGTTTGAAGCTAGAGCCACTACCGCTAAACCGTATTTAGGTTACCGCTCCTTCATCAGCAGTTACCGCAACCCCAACTACTTCGTCAAGCAGTCCAAAACTGGTGACAACAGATTCTACGGCTCTTCCAAAAACCCCTATGCTAACATTAATGATGAAGATCAACCCCTGGAAGCTTATTACAACAAAAATATTACTGCTTCGTCCAAGCAGTCGTCCATAATCATCCCCTTGACTGTCCCCCAACAATATACTTCGATAGATGTTACTACACCGGAGTCTAAAACTGCTCCTGCAACTCTTGGGCCAATTGATTTAGCCACAGATCGACCCAGCAGTACTCAACAAATGCTGGGTGATAGTGCTTATGGCTCATCGGTTTTTGCTGGAAGCGAGAGCAATAACCATTATCAATTCACTGGAAATAAACAATGGATTAGGGGCTATGCGGACGAGAGCAGGCCTGTACAAATTTCTTCACCAAAAGTTCCTCCAAGTCCTTCGTCTCCGAAAAGCACGGGACGTCATCTTCCAGGGGCAAATGAAGATGGACAAGATTTCGAGTATGACACTACTGTCTCCTCCCACATTCCAGACAATTCCCGAGTTGGGGTAGAAGAAGAACCCATTGTATTCCCGACAACAACAAATCCTTCCCCCAAACCTTACTATAAACTCCCAGGTATCCCGGATCTGGGCAATTTAAAAAATATTATTGAGCTGAGAAATGGGGAAAACGCAACACAAGCCAGTAACTCAAAGAAGCATAACTATACAATTGCACTGCACTTGTCGGAGAAGCTGTCTCCAGTTGCCGATGGTAGCCTAGAACCTCCGTGTGCAAAGAATCTTGGATACTGTGATATGGATAATTTTCAAGATAGTTACCCCAAGTGAGTTTCACCGTTTAGCATACTTAGTAGTTGTTAGAGTATTGTATGTAGATCATGAGTAGATCATATATGTAGATGTTTGTTTCTATATTTCAAGGTGTGAGGAAATGTGGTTAATTTTAGTTCCTTGACTTGACCTGTTTGCTTTTATTTTCAGGGAGGCCATAAATAGTGTGTTAGCAAACAGCATCAGCTCTGATTTGTTCCAAAAGGTTTTTGGTGACGTTGATGAAACCGAAGTAAGCAATGCTAAGGTATGCCTTGAAACTACACCGCTCTAGATCACTATAGACTAAATTAAGATAAAAGTCTTGAATGTAAACAAACAACTTTTGCTAACAATAAGCAATTTGTTGTTACAGACTCAGTCGGCCGACATTATGCTGGTGGGAAGGCACAGTATTAACACCCTCTCCCAGGAAACTGCTTTGTGTGCTTCGCAGGTACGAACTCTTACACAAGTATTAATCTCAGAAGATATAAGCTGTTGTTATTTTATATTATTGTACATGTATAGCTACAATAGCTAATGGTTGCCTTGCTCTTACTTTATAGGAAATTACAATTTATCCCCGTGCGGCAAAGAACAAAGATGACAAATGGATGTTCATTGTTAATCATGATGATTATGTTCAAGGAGTGAGAGTTGAAAAGTGCAGGTGAGATATTTAGCATAATTGACTTGAAAATTAACATTGATTTTTACCATATGGGTTAATTATATGTTATTATAGTTTATTAATTTATTTATGTCGCCCGATGTAATCTAAAATTCTTTTGCCAATGATTACAGGTCAGAAGGAAGTGCGTGTCTTTTTGGAGATGTACAACCCTTTGGTTACGAGTCCGTATGCCGACAGAAATTCATTCTTAGAAAGTTGGTTGCGCTGAATGATGACGGAAAGACATCTGTAGATACTTTCAAACTTCCTTCGTGTTGTGTCTGCTTCCTCAAATCCAACTACATTTCAGATAGAACAGGTGCTATTCCGAGTTCGCCCCGGAATCCAGCTCAAAGTGATAATAAAAATGGCAGTTCATCTAGCCAGAGGGTTGGTAATCAAGATGCTGGTGGTGATGCTAACGACAGCCCGACTGAATGTTCGGACCAGAAGGAGAAGAAACCAGAAATCGAAGCGCCTTCGAATCGGAATTCAACATCGTTATTACCAGATCTGTCTCATGTGAATTCCAACACAACAAACCCTAATTTAGCAGTAACGTGAGAGGCATAATACAAATAATTAATATAATTATGATGACTCGAATAGGATTTACATTATTGTTAGCGTTATTAATTTATGTAAATTGTAAAGTGGAAGATTGAAAATATGCCTCTCCCTTCAGCAGTTAACCAATACACAGTTTGTTGTAAGGTGCTTCGTGTTTTTTTTATCAAGTCCTTTTAATGAAAAAGATTTGGTTTTCCTTTCAAAACTATTTACCACCAGTCAATGTTTTACCAGCATATTGTTGCACATATATGTTCCTGATCTCCCGAGTGTTGTTGGAGTTGGTAAAATAATTTCATCCTGATTCAACCCAAAATGATTTTATGAATGTTATTGTTTTAGTTTAATTTTAGATTTATACTGTCAGTTTTTTGGTGGACATAAATAATTAGTCTTACCAATATGACTATAGAGTAAAAAGAATGCAATTTCGGAAGACATTCCATGATTTTTACTGTGACGGCGCCTATCATTGAATGATAGTGGCCACATTGTTATTAACAAATTACTGGTTAAAATGTTTTAGCAATAAGTGTTAATTACTCGGCAGAATTTTGTATTTTTTTCTAAGTTATGTGCTGAATATATGTATCTTACTTTGTATGTGAAGCTGATAAAGGAAGAAAGTTAATAAATCGTGATAAAAGAATTTGGCTCCTCATCATAATTCTTTCGAACTTATATTTTAATCCTGAGGATACTTTCAAAAGGAGTATAGGTCCTATTAGTTTAGTATGTATGAAGACTTATAACTGTTATGTTATCTCATATTACCATAAATACACAACTATTCTCTCCCATAAACTTATTTTTAAATATCTCGTATAATAAACTGGATCACACAAGTAGGTTGTTAAATTTCATGATTGATATTTTATTTGTTTAAATCTGTTTATTAGTAACAATATAACAATAAAGAAATAAACAAACTACTAATAAATTGAAAAAATTAATGCATCATAGGAATAAATAAATTAATATATCAACATAATTGCATTAAGCATAAATAATACTTCAAAGTCATTATTGACTGTAGATATACATATTCTAGTTAGCTAACTATCTGAAAACATTTAGAACATCAGAGTTGTGTTCACAAGTTTAGTCGTCCAGATCGGAGATTATATCATCATCATCCCAAGAGACTTCCTGAGGTTCCTCATTTTCACCAGCAAACCTGCTGCCTTCCACCACGGTTTCATCGTCCCCAATATCATTGATAGGACTATCTGCATCACTATCACTGTCGTCAGTCGGCAATTTGGGGAATTTTCGGTCACCAATATAGTTAGATGATGTATCGGGAATGGTAGACAATGGCTTTGTTAATAAATCATCTTTCTCTACTTCATCGGTTATATTCGTTTCCTTCCCCTTGAAAGGTCTTTCCACTCTGGCTGGTACAGTTGTTGGAACCGTCGTTGTTTTAGATTCTATTGGAATTACTCCAACCGTTGTCGTTTTTGATGCAGTTGGAGTTGTAGTTGTAGGAGGTTCTGGATAAGTCGGAGTATCCGTGGTTGAAGGTAGTTCTACAATTATTATCGTCTCCGTGGCTTCAACCGCCTTTTCTGGGATTGCATCACTTCCGGATCCAGGCGCTGAAGCTCCAGAAGCAGCGGTTCCGCCAGCACCTGATCCAAGTGGACGAAGATTTATTTGGGATTCTGGGTCAGCAGGAATTGTGGGTTGATTGCAGGAACATGGTTGGTTAATAGGAGCGTTGAAAATATAAATTGGAACTTGAGCATGAGTGGCGGCGAATGGAGGTGAAGTAGTTGATGATCCAAAAAACTCCGCGAATGGTAACCAGAAGCGTTCTTCCTTAACAGGAAGGTCTTCTAAACTTGAGGAATCACTATCCCACTCATGAAAGAGGATTCCTTCTGCTATGGTTTTGCTTTTTAAATGCAACAAGGTTCCATTTTCAATGGATTTCAAGGGAGCCGCCACCGTCGATGTTTGAAATGGACATAGAAGAACGGCGATATGCCACACCTGGAAGCAATGATTTAATAATAACTTAGTTTATTTAATAAATCTTGTAAGGAGCTTATTAAATAAAATTAACAGAATAGTTTTATTTTGCTAAATTAATTTAAAAGAAACTTACTTGCATAATTGCGAAAATTTGATACTTTATCTTAATGGTTCTTCCTTTGAACTTATGCACACGTTGAGGTTGAAATCGTTGCTCTGAAAATACCATTTTGAGGATTAAGAGATAACCGCTACACCTTCCCGCGCCGCTGGTGGACCACAAATAAAGATAACTGCTTGAGTTGCTTGCTGAGGGTATTTGTCCAGAATATTTACGTTTAAACTATTTGGAACAAGGCACTGTTAGCAGGGTAAAAATAACTAATATTTCCCAATTTAACCGTGCAGGATACATTATACAAGTACCTATGTCGCGTTTCCCTACAATGTAAGATAGACATATATGTACCATGCTATAGTGATTTGTGATGCCGAGACATTTGTGTCATTTGATACCCCACGGTATACTATGAATAAACCAACCGGACTGATTTCAAGGAATTTTTCAATGTAATTTTTCAAATGAGAGAAACATCAGGTATGTTATTGCAAGTATATTAAGATGGAGAGGTTTCTCGGATGTTCGGCGATTAAGGTTTTTGAACAATGATAATACGAATATTTTTCTATAATATATGATTATTTATTGAAATAGATACACACAACAATAACAAACCAACTGTAATCTTACAATCACATCAAAACATGGTTCTTATCAAAATATGTTCTAAGTTAGGTAAGACATTTAAATAATAATAAATAAATAAATAATATTTAGGCCCCTGATTGAGCTGTTCTAATGTAATTATACATCAACGGGCACAAAATCAGGATTTTTTGGGAAAATATTGGGGTTGTTGTCCACAGCATCATAATTGTGAGGGCAATTGAAATCTCCTGCTTTACATGGTTTCTTGGTGGTAGTTGTGTGGGGACATGGTGGCAAGGTTGTTGGTGGTGGTGGCGGCGGGGTAGTTGGTGGTGGTGGAGGCGGGGTAGTTGTGTGGGGACATGGTGGCGGAGTTGTTGGTGGTGGTGGCGGCGGGGTAGTTGGTGGTGGTGGAGGAGGAGTAGTTGGTGGTGGTGGTGGCGGTACACATGATGGAGGTGGCGGGGTTGTAGGTGGTTTTGGAGGCTTAGGGTGTTTGGTTGTGGTAGTCTCTGGAGCCGGAGTTGTTGTGGTTGGAGGTGGAGTGGTAGTTGTAGTGTTAGGTGGAGCAGCAGTAGTTGTTGTGGTCTCCTCTGGTGGTGGAGGACATGGGCATCCAGTCGGGGTCGGAACAAGAATATACGTCGGAGGTGGTGGAGGTTTGGGAGTTGTAGTCGTTGGTTTGAATTTACCCACGAGTAAGTTCAAAACATTAGGAATCAACCATATTTTCTCTTCCTGCGATTTATTCCCCTTGAAATCCATCTCCTCAAGCGAGTCCATAGTCACTCTATCACCGTTAATAAACAGCGTATTCTCTTTCGTAATCTTATTTGAGGCTTCAGGCTCTGTTCCATGGTGAGAAAGCAAGTCTTCCACCTTGACTTGTGTTGCGTTGATGATTGCGTGGAATTCTGCAGCGTAATGAGTTTCATTAATTATACGCAAACTATCCAGTTTGTACTCGGTTGCCGTCTGGGAATCTAGGTATGCTTCGGTTGACACAACTTCCCAACATGCTAGAATCTATAAAATGACAAATAAATATTTAATATCAACTTAATATTAATCATGGTGAACCTTAATATGTATTATTGGTCAACCATGATGAGAAAGAATGTGAGGGAATGAATCACTGTAAAATACTTTTATAAAATATTGGTTTGGTAAAGTATAATAATATAAATTTTAAACAAAATAAATAACTTACGAAAAGTGCAGAAAGCACGGACACATTTTTGAACAGGCCCATGATTAATACCGATCCAAACGTAAGAACTTCAGAGTGTCTTAATTTCCAGGTGCTCTGAAGAAATCTAAGAGGAAAATGAAATCATACACTGCTTAAGTAGTCTCAGGGTAACTGTTACATTCGGATAACGCTATTCATGATGGTGTGTATGTGTACGGTGAGTATTATCAGGTTATTTTTACCAATTTGCGAAGACACACCTGTATATACCTTTGAGGAGCTCCAAGATAACGGAATCATCCTTAAAGGATTAAAGGGTCTACATTTTCAGACCGATGAACTTCTATTATTAGCACATATGTATGCGTAGCGTGTATAGATTATTTTCTTTGTTGTATATACTGTTTATTTTCCTTACTTAAAATAAACACATGTTACTATTTTCATTTTTCTATGTTGACCAATTGTCCACTATGTAGTTTCTTTGATTCGGATAGGTGTTGATCATCGTTGAATTGAGAATATGAATTGCTCAGGAGCATAAATTAATGGTTTGGAGCTGGAATATATGAATATTTATATTTACGTCAGAGCATTTCTGTTCAGTTCGGTAGCGTATACATATATGTATAAGGTTATGAATCTAAAAACCATGACCATGTTACCTCAGTAATTCTGGAAATAAATCGACAAAATAGTTTTTTGAGCTATAGTTGTTAACTTGTTTCACGACGGATGAATTGTAGTTCATATGTTCGGAAATGAGATGAATTTTATTGAAAGGAATTTGAGAAGATTCAAAAAATCATGGCTGAGAACTTTCTTCTTTTACATATTTGGCTATTTAGAACTTATAGAAGAGCATAAAAGCATTCCAGCCTGCAGCATAATTAGTTCATGTCTTATCAGGTAATCGATCTAAGCTGTATAGTTCTCCAATTAAGTATAATTTTATCCATGGCTGGATTTTTATCTCAACAATTTCCACAAAGCATATTGTTACCAGTAAATTATTTGTTTTTAATTTGGACTTCATTCTTCAGTTAGATTTAAGTATTACGAATTTTTAATTAATAAGAGGATTTAAATCAACTATGGGCGTGGAACAGTTTATCATACTTCTGGAAAATTCCTCCCTTAGATTTTATCCAGGACAGATTGTACGTGGAAAAGTTGCATTGGCTTGCTCGTCGGACGAAAATGTGTTTGGTCCGATTTTTATTTACTTATAACCTTTTATGACCCTACTTCTAAAAACCTCTATGACACTAAAATAAAAATCTATTTTTTTTCAATTTATTTGGCAAATAAATATGTGGACCGTTGAATTGAAATATAGTTTGACTATTTTGTTTGTTTACAGGTCTTCAGATTCAATTCGATGGGAAAGCATCGGTTCATTGGTCTGAAGAGCATACCAGACTAGTGTATAACAGCTTTAGTAAAACATATACTACTCAGTACTACACAATAAATTTTGATAGCGATGACAAGTATTTTGAATTTAATTTCTGGCCATTTGGAAATGGTTAGTGCAAATTAGATTCCACTATAGTTTTTATGAATATTCGTAAATTAATATTTGTAGCCAATCAATAGAACGTGTTTTATTATTATAACAACAGGGCAAGACCAACTGAAACTCGTTCCCGGACAATATCAGTATCCCTTCGAGTTCATGCTCCCTGATGACCTCCCATCTTCCTGGGAAGGGGCATACGGTTGGGTCAGGTATGGAGTTCATGCTGTAATACAAAACAAATGGATGTCGGACTATACATGTGATCTATATCTGTCCGTAACTGCTAAAGTTGACTTGAACTTGGTTCCAAAAGCGGCCGTAGGGGCGGAAACTTCTGTTTCCAAAATCGTTGGGGTATGTTGTTGCAAGAGGTGAATAAATACGATCTGGTATTTTGTGCTTTTTGAACATTTGTGACAATTATGGAGTAATAATTAAGGCAACGTGATCTCCAGTGGTCCGATAGTGCTCTCCTATAGGATTCCCAGGATAGGATATGTTCCTGGAGAGATAATCCCGTTTGAAACGTTTATTGAGAATAACAGTGACAGAGAAATAACACAAATCCAACTGTTCATGTATCAGGTATGTCTGGAAAGTGCAGTAATATTAACATGTAAATTATGATAACGAATCATTCTAATTGACCTTATGGACTATCCGTAAATGGTATGATATCAACTAGCCAATTGTAAGGACTTTAGCTATATCGATCGCAATAAAACCACAATGGTATGGTAGAATTCTTATTTTCGGATCGAATTTATAGGATTATGGTTACCATACATATTATTAGATTAATACTACTATTAGATATACACTAATCGTTACAAATCTATAGTACTCAGAATATTTTGCTGGTGGAAAAACGAGGGGGAAGACCATGGAGATTTATAAATTGGAGCGGCAAGGAATGCCCCCCAAAACTAATGACACTTGGAATGCCGCCATTCAAGTCCCATCAGTTCCACCGGATGATTTGGGTGGATTTTGCAAGATTATTCGTTGCAAATACTATATGCAGGTATGAAAAACAAAAAAAAAAGTGAATGAAACGATAAAAAAAGTGACACAATAATGATTAAACACATTTATATTATCTAGATGTACGTACATATCACCGGAGTCGGAAAAGGCCCTGAGAGCCAGATTGAAATCAAGATCGGCACAATACCTCTCGGATCCAGTACAGCTGTGTCAGCTCATCCCTCCGAAATGGCTCTTCTTCAACCTAAACCAACCGAGCTAGCCATTCATCCGAATGCCGGTAAGGTTAAGCTTTCGGATAAACTGGAAAGGCAGATCAAAATAAACTACAATATTTGTTTATATCCGTTTTTCTTGGCTTACGTGGTTAATTGATAAGTAATAAGCAGTTTTATTCACACAATTAGCGTAAGCTTTCGAATTACAACGTAATACTTCGTCAGGCTGAATAGAACTGAATAGAACATTACAGTATTTGTAATGATTTAATTGGCGTCAGTTCTTTGGTTTAGTTTAAAAGGTTTAAGTTTGAGACCAATTTTATAATTTTATGCAGACAATCCTGATCTTGAGTCGAAGAAAAAAGGAAAACATCATAAGAAAAGGAAAAATAAATCAGACCAGAATCCAGACGAAGTTAAGTCAGAACCTAAAACAGCTGAAAATCCAGCCGAATCTAAGAAAACTGAAAATCAATCGAAATCAGAACCTAAGAAAATTGAAAATAAGGCAGAGGCTAAAATTACATTGAATGTTAATAAAGCAAATACTTCGAAAAAGGTCAATTAAATTCTTATCAGCAATTTTCGAATGGCGACCAACAATTTGATTGACTTTGATATCCTCACCTATATTCACGGTAAATCTCTGTCAAGTTTTTAAATTTTTGCGGGATACGTAGTACAGCAAAATGAACCAATCAGAATGTTTCCCGTGCAGAGCGCGGGCCTAAAAGTAGTCTATTGATATATGTAGTACTGTTCCATATTATTGCTGCAAGTTTGTGCAAGTATTTTTGTCCACCAGAGGACGTAAATTACGACGCATTCAAATATTCGTATCACGTCAATAGTTTATACTAATTACCTATGACATTTAAATGCAGCATGTTCTTACAACTGAAGATTAAACCCCATGAAAAAATATCTGAATCGGCCAAAAAATATATTACTTGAGTACATCGGGTTAAGTTATAATGGATCATATAACTATTTATTTCGAAAATTCAATACGCGTAACCAAAACAAAACAACAACGTAAATAAATAAAAATATTTTATGAAAATATTAACGAGGTAGTTAATAAACGTTTCGTCAGGTTCGACTTGAAATGTAAGTTGTAATTTAATCGATTCAATTGTAACAATTTGTAGCGTTTCCGTAAATTGTATGAATATAAATTAAATCCAGCTTAAAATAAATGCCCCATACCATAACTGTAACAGTCTTGAGTCATCTTAAAAACTAGGTTATATTTACCAATTTGCGAAGAGCCCCTCTATACCTTTGAGGAGTTCCGAGATAACGGAATAATTCTTAAAGGATGAAAGGGTCTAAATTTTTCAGACCGATGAACTCCTATTATTAGCTAGCACCTATGTATGTGTAGCGTGTATAGATTATTTTGTTGTATACTGTTTATAGTCCTTACTAAAATATTACCAACATATTACTATTAATTTTCGTTCCTATTTTGACCAGTTGTCCAGGATAGTTTCATTGATCAGGCGTGGTGTTGATCATTGTCGAATTGGGAATATGAGTTGAATGCAAAAAAATTAAAAACTTGATGGTTAAACAATTTACGGTTTCTTAACTTTGGCTTTAAAGACGGCTAAGGTTGATCAGCAGCATAATTTCATGTCTTATCTTAATCAGTAGTTTTGAATTTTTAGTTCTCGCTGTCGCAATCAAAATAAGTGAACAATGCCCGGATATTTTTAATTCACAAATCATTAATAGAATAATTAAATTAATAGTTAATACCTGCATTACGAATTTTGAAATCAATAGAATGATTTAAAATAACAATGGTGCTGGATCAGTTCGACATAATTCTGGAAAATTCCACGCATAGATTTTATCCTGGGCAACTTGTACGGGGACAAGTTGAATTTGCTTGTTCTTCAGCGGAGAATGTGTTAGGTCTGATTTTAATTTATATAGTCTAATAATATAGTATACTTAATTAAGTATCTAACAAGCTAGAAAAAATAAATGGCAAACTATAAATTAAGGCCAGTAAACTAAATATTACTTATAATAAGCCATATTCTAGTCCTAACTCTTTGACATATAATAAAAATTATTTTTTGAAGCTAATTATCAAATTAACTGAGTATAGTTGAGCGTAAAAATTTATATATATATTAAACTATATAAAACTATATATAACTATATATAGTTTTGACAATTTTCTCTACAGGTCTCCATATTCTCATCGATGGTAAAGCATCCGTTCATTGGTCTGAAGAGCATACTAGACAAGTCTACAACAGTTATACTCAAGAATACGACACTGAGTACTACACAATAAATTATGATAGCGATGAGATGTATTTTGAACATGATTTCTGGCCATTTGGAAATGGTTAGTGCAAATTAAATTCCACTGTACTTTTTATGAATATTCGCAAATTACTATTTCTAGGCAATCAATAATAGATCACGTTTTATCATAATAACATATAGGACAAGATCAAGTAATGGTCATAGCCGGACAATATGAGTACCCCTTCGAGTTCATGCTCCCCGATGACCTCCCATCTTCCTGGGAAGGGGCATACGGTTGGGTCAGGTATGGAGTTCATGCTGTGATAAAAAACAAATGGATGTCAGACTATACATGTGATCTATATCTGTCAGTAACAGCCAAAGTTGACTTGAACTTGGTTTCCAAAGCGGCCGTAGGGGCGGAAACCTCTGTTTCCAAAATCGTTGGGGTATGTTGTTGCAAGAGGTAAATAAATACGATCTGGTATTTTTGCCTTTTGAACATTTGTGACAATTATGGAGTAATAATTAAGGTAACGTGGTCTCCAGTGGTCCGATAGTGCTCTCCTATAGGATTCCCAGGATAGGATATGTTCCTGGAGAATTTATCCCATTTGAAACGTCTATTCAGAATAACAGTGACAGAGAAATAACACAAATCGTACTTTTCTTGTATCAGGTATGCAATAAGCAAGATAAATGATGATTTAAAGGATTATAGTTAACATTTTTAGGTGTTATATTCTTTTAGTTGTTATTGTGTTTAGCATACATAATTGTTACGTAGATTGTATGTGCTACACTAATCGTTACAAATCTATAGTACTCAGAATATTTTGCTGCCGGAGAAAAGAAGGGCAAATACATGGAGATTAATAAACTGGAGCGACCGGGAATGCCCCCCAAAAGTAATGACTTTTGGAATGCCGTCATTCAAGTCCCATCAATCCCACCGGATAATTTGGGTGGATTTTGCAAGATTATTCATTGCAGATACTATATACAGGTATGAGGGGAAAAAAGCGAATGAAACGATAAAAAAAAGACTAATAAGGATTAAACACGTTTGTATTATCTAGATGTACGTACATATCACCGGAGTCGGAAAAGGCCCTGACACATTGATTGACGTCAAAATCGGCACAATACCTCTTGGATCCAGTAAAGCTGTGTCAGCTCATCCCTCCGAAATGGTTCTTCTTCAACCTAAACCGACCGAGGCAGCAATTCATCCGAATGCCGGTAAGGTTCAGCTTTCCGATAAACTGGAAAGGCAGATCAAAATGAACTACAATATTTGTAGTGATTTAATAGGAGTCATTAATGTGGTTTAGTTTAAAAGGTTTAAGTTTGAGACCCATTTTATAATTTTATGCAGACAATCCTGGTTCTGAGTCGAAGAAAAAAGGAAAACATCATAAGAAAAGGAAAACTAAATCAGAACAGAATCCAGATGAAGTTCGGTCAGAACCTAAAACAACTGAAAATCCAGCCGAACCTAAGAAAACGGAAAATCAATCGAAATCAGATAAGAAAACGAAAAATCAATCGAAATCAGAACCTAAGAAAATGGCAAATAAAGCAGAACCAACAATTAAATTGAATGTTAATAAACCGAATACTTTGAAAAAGGTCAATTAAATTCGCAGTAGTATTTTTCGATTGACGAACAACAATATTGTACTGAAATAGTAATTTAATGTTCCTTATTATTACTGGAAGTTTATGCAAGTATTTGTGTTCCGTAATATAGGCGTAAATTCAAGTTTTAACACTATATTATAGCAATTAGATATAGTGTGTTCTTACAATTATAAGATTAGTTGTAGAAAATATGAAATATAGATACCTGAATCAGTCAAAAAAGACATTATTGAGTAAGTATGGTCGTGAAGTTATAACTGATCGCTCATAATTATTTATTTCGAAAATTCAACAAGCATAACAAGAACAAAACAACAATATATAAATAAATAAAAATCTATTTCATTTAGATATTAACGAGGTAGGCAATAAATAGGTGAAGATGTAAATTGGACTCGAAATGTGTGGCGAGTTTATCCTTGAGAAATGATGGTAGTCCCTTGTTGCTGGACAGTAATGGGCTGATTGGTGTTAACAGCGACTTCAGTTCCCTGGGGAATAATCAGGGTTTGAGTTGCTGGTGCTGGAGGTGCTGGGGCAGGAGCTGGAGGCTTAATGGCAGCTCTATAGTATTTTTTTTAATTATATTTTTTTCATGAAATTTACCAAATTTTTGAAATTGTCAGAATACAATTTGGAAGAATGTCAAAAGCAAATCAAGAAATAAATCAAGCTTTACGTCAACTGGAAGAGAGGGAGAAACAATTTTTCATCTTCCGGTTGTTTGGCGTCAGCGTTGACAGCAGGAGCTTCGGCTTCTCCAGCAACATTTTCGACTGCCACCGCTGGGGGAGCCACGACTTCCTTCTCTGCGGGTTTCTGATCAACAGGAATGGCTCTTGCTAGGAAAATGCATCCCAGGAGCTGGAGGAATAAACAAACGATCGTTGTACAAATTATGAAGAAAATATTTTAAACAAATTAAAAATTTGGAAAAATCTTTCCAGTAAATTGTATGAATATAAAATTAAGTACAGCTTCAAATGGAAATGTCTTACCATAACGGCAATTGTTAGTCTGGAGTTCATCTTTAAAAGGTTGATATTCTTATTTGTGTGATATGAGAGTGAATTATGGTTAGTCTTGCTTGGACTGCTGGATGAGAAATATGATACAATTTCCAATTAACTTCAGCTTTATATACGAATTGGTTTGAATCGCCTGGCATACGGTATAAAATCCCGTTAAGAGTAAAAATAAGAGTGGAACTGTTGTGTTCCAGGAAACAAGGAACCTACTGACCAGTTAACAGTAAATGCTAACCTAATCCTTTAGGGTGATAATAAATAAAATAAACTATTTGTTGAGGCCCTTCAAGGGATTTTGACAACTGTACTTTTACTTCATTTTTGTTACACTATGCCATTCTATACATACCTCGCACTCTATTGCAATTTTACATTATTTAATTGTTTCTTCTTCAAAGGATCTGGAAATTCCAAATTCGAAGTTTCCAAACCAGTAAAGTACATAAGTTACGCAGTGTCCACATTATTTTGTGTTATAGTCAAGCAATCCGGGACAAAGTGTGTCTGTATGTATGTAGGAAGGTTTTACCTTATGCAGGTCTTCCGGGTCAGACATTCTTCTCATGTACATTTATAGACTTCTGTATTTATTTGGCTCTTATTCATTCAGGAATAATCTATTACTCATACTTCTATTTTGTAAATGAACCATTGTTACTTCCAGCACTGGTCTATCGTTCACTTAAAAAGTACTTATACTTGCTCTTAAGTATAGCAGACTTTTAAAATCGAATATTTACATGGTACATATCGTGGGTCGAGATGCTATATAATATGTGTATAAGGGGCTATCTCCAAAACAACTTACGTAAATACACGATGAGATATCCACCATCAATTCAATGCTAGATGGAATATCCCGTTTAAATTGCATTCAAAACGGAGAGAGCTTTGTATTCAAAATCTAAACAGTAAAGCAATTCTAAATTAATGGAGTAATCCTACCTTGCACTTAAAATGATGGTGGATATCCCACTTTTCTTCTACAGACGCACATGGAGATAGCTGATTTTGCATCTCCATCCGACGATATGTAAATATTAGTACTTTGGATGTGTGGATGATGTGTCAGAGTGCACTTTCAGTAATTGTGATCAGTTGTGTGGTGAAACAAGTGCTTGTTTTAAAAATAAACATAATCAGTACTTAGTACTTACATTATGAATGCTATTTGGAGCTATAGGCATTACATTCATCCGATGTATGTACTGTGAATTTATATCACGTCCACAGCATCCTAGATTTTTGTTTTACCATGAATAGAATGAATTCAATTTTACCATGCAGTTCTTCTCCATATTTAAATTAGAATTGAATTCAGTTGTCAATATGGGACAAGGAAAATTTTTTGAAAATACGTACACGTAGATGCGTTTGTGAAATAAAAAGCTGTACTTAAGTGTAAACAAAACTTGTGTCGACTTGAGTCGAAGTTTGGAATCGGCAATAATAAAGATGGTGACAAACACATTGAATCTTCGAATAGTGTGTAATTGTTCAGTAAAAATAAACCAACCATCCATTCCCTGTTTCCTTTTTTCGTGGTTATACAGTTAAATTTTCTGTTAGTAAAACCAATGTAAATGGGCTAAAAATCCCAAAACAGATGTCATTACTTTAGAATTTAGAATGTAAATATGAATTTAATTTATCTGTTTTTCGTTTAATAAAACGCTTTTTATTTTAAAAAAAAGTCTTTTATAACTGAAGTCATCACAAAAGTCTGTACAGCAATTTTATTTTGTACTTCATGTCGATTTCCTCCAGCATGTTTTACAACATAATAAATTTAAAATCATATAATATAATTGTATCAATATAATTTGTAATCATTTCATGTACCAATAATTTAATTCATATATATATGAATTAAATTATTGGTAAATTATGTATATTAAATGTGTGTTTATTAAATTATGTATAATATGCATTGCGCATTCTTTATCATTTACTTCTGAAAAATGCTAATATGTCATATGGTCAGTTACATTACATGCCATTTGATATCTAAAAACTAAGCTACTTTAAAAGTAATTAGATTTCTGCTATTTTAGAGTTAAAACCTCGTTTGAAAGCAAAAATTATCTCATGTATGTACTACTTATTTAGGTAGGTATCTCCTTTCTAGCTTCATATTGCCCCGACTTTCTTCCAGAACGATGAGTATGTATGATGATCATTAGCATTATTAAATGTAAATATCCATATAGTACATATAGGTATAAGTTATCTCACCCACAGAATTGTTTCACCTTCACGATTCAATTTGTATGGTATGTACATATGTATATATAATGTGATCTGTTGTAAAAGAATCAAAGGCTGCTGTTGCTGAGTTAACAATATAAAAAAGTATTTAAAACCCAACATAACCGTTACTTTTCGGAAGAATGCATAATGCATTCATTCAGAAAATACTGGAATAGAATTATTACAAAACACACATTACGCGAAAAGTTGCTTATATAAAGTATTGATTATTTCTAAATAAATTACCATGCTTACTTAAATAAATTGCAATACTTAGATTCGTGTATGAGTATTACATACGTCAACTGTATTTATTAAATGTTGAATAAATAATTGGGAACACCAAGAGTTTGTTACTTTCACACAACATAAGACACGATGGAAAGAAAATTGTAAGTCAACATAAACGATTGCATCTTCATTATTCCGCATGCCACTGATTTACCCGGTGGTGACAGTCATGGGATTTGGTCCTGGGGCATTGGCAGTGAAGGTGGTTGGAGGTGAGCCTTGCTGGATGTTGATGGGTTGTTGGGACACCACGGACAAGGTGCTGTTTTGGGGCATGATGATCACTTGGGGAGGTGGTCCAGGTCTTGGGGTTGGAGTTGTTGGTGCTGGGGCAAGAGCGAAATTAATCAACGGGATGATCCATTTCTCATCTCCGGCAGCATGAGTTTCCGGAATTACTACATCACTCTCAGCGACATCCGACGGATTTGGAACCGCCGGGGGAGCTACAACTTCTCCTTCTGGCATGGGTGACGCATGCAACTGAACGGATACCTGATAAACAAAATATTTTTAAATGATTGGTCTAAACAAAAAATATAATAATAGTTATTGTATATTTAATGTATATTTTTAAAAAAAATTATATATAATTTTCACTTTAATTTAAATTTAATTTTAAGACAATATTCGCATCGAAAAGTTCACACGAAAATACTTACGAGTAGAACAAAAACGACAATTTGCTTGCCGACCATATTGACTTTCTCAATGGATTTCTTGGGCGAAAAATAAAATAGTTATTTTCAAGGGATTTGGTTATGATAAGATAAAATATTGATTGGAATTTTGAATTGGAGTTTTGTTAAATAGAATAAATTGATATTTCGGCTCCAAGTTCGAGTATGCCGACTGAGTCCAGAATCTCCTTCTATATATCTGAAAAACGTTCCGTTAAATGTAAAAATAAATTCTGACGAAAGCATGTGCAGAGACCTGAATACCAACTAACAGTACCATATGGATGAGTCTATACAACAATGAGGTCACACCCGGAAGAATAAATCCACTTTCTTTTATAAGACTTTGAACGACACTGTTGGACTTAGCACCCATCAGCGTAACCTACAGAGAGGCACGACAAAAATACAGTTGTATAGCGTAGGTAATAAACCTCATTAAGTTCGGGAGGAAGATGACAATCACACTTGTGGGATCCCTAATTCCAACAGGATCATATTTCATTAACATGTGCTTAGTGTCATGTGACTATGTACATAGTAACTTGCCAATAGACCAGAAATGAAGGATGATTTGATGATAGATATACAGGTTTGAAAAGTCCCTTGGAGGGCCTCAATCACTTCGTTGAGTTAAGCTTACTATCACTCCAGGGGTTAGGTTAAGCATTTACTGTTAACTGGTCAGTAGGTTCCTTATTGTTCCGTGAATTAAGGTTTTATTTCTACTTTTTAACGGTATTGCGATTTACGACACCGTATGCCTACCAACACAAACCAATTCGTGTATAAAGCTGGAGTTGTTTGGAAATTGTATCATTTCACATCCATCAGTCGAAGACATAGCAATCAATTTGAATTTCATTCCAATACATTTCATTTCCATCTTGTTAAGATGAACTCGAAACTTAATATCGGAATTGTGGTAAGCCATTTATTGAAAAAGATTTCGGGGAAAAAGTGTTAAAGCGACGGTTATTTTTCAAAGTTTCTACAAAATTACAACATCATTTATTTATCTTACAGATCCTCGGATGTGTCCTACTCGCAAGAGCCATTCCAGTGGATCAAGTCAAGGAACAACCAGCTGTTGGAGCGGGGAGTGCTGATCAGTCCAAGGATGGAGAGAACAAGTGGTTGTTTTTCCCGAACTCGTTTAGTGGTTTATTCCCAGGAACAACCCAACCACCTACACCACCACCTGCGCCAGCAGTCCCACCACCAGTGATCTTCATCAACCCACCTGCTCCTGCTCCTCCCAGGCCTTCCGGTGGTGGTGGTGGGGGTGGTGGTGGAGCTAGTGTCGGAGCTGGTGCCGGAGGTAGTGCAGGAGGCAGCGCCGGTGGTGGTGCCAGCGGCGGTTCCGGAGGTAGTGCCAGCGGTAGTTCCGGCAGCGGAGGCAGGGGAAGCGGAAGTGGCGGAAGCGGGAGTGGTGAACATTAAAAAAATTTTTACGCTCCAGGTGGAGAGTCCCCTTCTGTTCATTTTCTTCTTGTTGATTTCCTTGGACTTTTATTTATTTTATTTATTCAATCGTTAACTTATTAACCACTATTACTCTGCATTTGTTCACGTTGTGTTCATGCTACAAGTTTTGGAAAATTATGAGTCTACTATTATTTGTTGTACTGAATAAAAGTCTAAACACATTGTTATAAAAATTAATCCCATTTGACGTTAACCATATTACAAAACATCTAATTTTATGAGCAGATTTTTAAACATCTGGCTTTGCATTGTATATCTGTACTTTTGAATAGTAAGTACATACATACCTGTAGGGAAAATGTATATGATAAATCTACATGACACATTTAACTACACACTATTACACAGACAAAACTGAAACTTTTTAGCAACAACTTACTTCATATATGCAATCATATTCAAATCATGTCAAAAATGCGACATAATTACAATGTTCTAGACTATTCCCATCTGGGTGAGCTATAATCCCCTATACTGTGGTACTTTTGGAAACCGAAAAGAAAACGAAATATGCAGAAATCGCAAAATTTGCGAAATGGAGAAAAAGTTGCGAAATGTAAAAAAAAGTTGCTAAATGCAAAAACCTTTTTTTGAATTTTTCTCATAATATTTGTTACTCAACACTCAACACTTAAAATATAGAGGCATTTGGCCAAGTTTTAGGAATTTGAAACAAACCTATATTTTGTAATTTGGTGTGTAATACAGCCAATCGTATTAGGATTCGTTGTTGAAAAATTGTATTTTTTACAATAATTAACTCAATTTTTCATGGATGAAATATAAAAATCTGAAATAAGACTTAAACCATTCTTCCCTACAAAGTTAAATATGAAATTTAATATTACACATTTTGTTTTCAATGTATTTATATATGTTTATAAAGAATATAAATAACCCCAAACTTCTTAGTTCTGAGCTACAGATAGAATGCTATGCGTAAATACTCTAAGAATATGAATGATTTCTTGGAGCAGTAGATGTTTTTACACATTTTAACCTCGTATTTAGAAATATACTTGTACTGTTTTGTTAATAAACAACTAATTTTATAAGAAAAATAACTTCTTATAAGTACATAATACCAAAATACCAATTTTGAAAAAGAAAAAATAATAAACGAAACAATAAAACGAGATGAAAAAATACATAAAATGCGAAATTTACGAAATGAAAAAGCGATAAAATGCGATTTACAGCCAAATCCATCATCAGCATAATAAGGAACTCGCATATTCAGTGCAATTTCAATTGAAAAGAAATTCAAAAGAAATTGGCAAATCTACTATCTAAATTCTGGGTAATATAGATATTAACACATGTTACTCGGGGGAGACCAGTCATATTTTTGTGTTGATCGAGAAATCACATGTATAAAATAAAGTAATGAATTGAATTGAATTTCAATACTTTATTGTATGTAATCTAAAAATCTTATCCCTAAATAATTACTCGTATGACTAATATTAATAATTTTAAAACATTGCCAGAAATTTATTTATTTACATATTATATACTTACATATGTATTTGAATTTGACTTTTATAATAATAAAAAATAAAACTACTTGGTTTATTGTTAGATTTAAGAAAAATAATTATATTTCTAAAAATATTGTTAAGAATTTATTTATTACAAAGCTTTAAGATGCATTTTATTGAGAAATGTTCATATTGTGATTTCCATAAATTGTTGCATGTACTTAATTTTGCTACACAAACGGAATTAAAAATATAGATCTTCTTATTCATTTGTTAAGTGCAGATTCAGGCGTCTCTATCTCATACCAATGTTAGAGACAATGTTATAGATTTACAATTAGAAGATGGTGACAACGCCACCATGCAGCTCTTCACTGGTTGATGTATTTTTTAAGTTCTCCCAAAAATTTGATGATTTTCTGAGATGAATAATTAATGTCTATTATTTCGTCTTTATGATAATCTATTTGAGATTTAGATTGAGAAATCGTTTTTCGTATGAATTTATCTTCCTACTATAAGTATTTATTATTATTTCAAAAAAAATTGTTAGGCATACAGTATCATATAATTTACATATTAAACTATCCCTTTTGACATTTTCTGTACTTACAAACATCTGTGCACATGAACTAATACGAAATAATTGTTATTTGCTTCGACTTCCAACTTTTGTAAATATGTGTACCTCTAAATAAAAATAATATTAAAGTACAAGTAACTGAACTATAAGCATGTATATTTATGAATGTATGGATATTGAATATAATTGCATATGAAGTAAGTTGTGGTCGAAAACTTTCAGTTTTGTCTGTCCAATGGTGAGTAATTAAATGTCATGTATAGATTTATCATATACATTTTCTATACCTTTATGAATGTACTTACTATTCAATACTACATATATACATACAATGCAATGCCAGATGCTTAAAAATCTGCTCATAAAATTAGATGTTTTGTAAATTATTGTAATATGGTTAACACCAAATGGGATTAATTTTTATAACAATGTGTTTAGACTTTTATTCAGTATAACAAATAATAGTAGACTCATATTTTCCAAAACTTGTAGCATGAACACAACGTGAACAAATGCAGAGTAATAGTGGTTAATAAGTTAACGATTGAATAAATAAAATAAATAGAAGTCATAACAAATTAACAAAAAGAAAAGGAACAGAAGGGGACTCTCCATCTGGATCGTAACTATTTTCTTCTTATTTTCTAACGGCCGGAGCCGCCACCGGAACCGCCACCAGAGCCACCGCCCCCACCGCCCCCACCGCCGGCACCACCTCCAGCGCCACCTCCAGCACCGCCTCCGGCTCCAGCACCACCACCTCCGGGAGAAGGCCTAGGGGGAGGGGCAGGTGTGATTGGTGGGGGGTTGATGAAGATCACTGGTGGAGGAACTGCAGGTGCTGGTGGGGGAGGTGGGGGTGGGGGAGATCCTGCGAAGAAAGCTGTAATGGACGCCGGGAAGGGAAACATGAATTTCTCATTGCCCGTCTGGTCAAGAGTCCCTGCTGCTTCAACTGGCTGCTCGCTGGCTTGGTCGACAGGAGTGGCTCTTGCTACGAGAACACATCCCAGGATCTGAAATAATCATCGAGAATTTAATATGGCACATTTAAAATGGAAAATCTGTTCCTAAACCAATCAAAATGTTTTCGCAAAAATGAAATCAAGGCGAAGAAAGTATAGCAGTTACTTACCAAGATCCCGATACTCAGTTTGGAGTACATTTTAAAAATCTCAAGGAATGAAGACGAAATGGTTGTTCTGTGTTGAACTACAAGGGACAACTGATGTCGTTTCTATTGTTGGGTTGGTTTATATACGGAATAGAAGTAACTGGAGTGAATCAGGAAACGTTATTTGGGTGCCGTTATAGATAAAAATAAGATAGGAAAATCCGATATAGCTCCAGTTTCTAAAATAGTAACCAATAACTCAATGCATGCAGCCCACGGACTGGCACAGTTAACAGTAAATATTTAACCTAATCCTCCAGGGATCAAAGTAACGGTCTGGCTTAGATGGTGAAAGTCCATGAGATAGCGGAACAACTACCGTATAGCAGGTTTCTAGAGGTAAAATGTTGGTTTTTTGGATATCCAGGAAATACATAAGATTTAAGTATGATTCATGAGAATGAAATTCAAGTACAGCAATGACATGTGTCGTTCTTGTGTAGTAAAATCAGTTTACAAACGTATATAAGGTGATTCACTAAAATGGTATGGAGGAGTGAATTTTGAGCAGATCCATTTATATTCGTATACATACATCCATTTCTAAGCCAGCAAGACAAAGTTAGAACAAATGCAAGTGAAAATGAAATGCGATGTTCAAGTCAGCATAAGATACTAATTAACGTAAGTATTTGTAGTATAAGTGAACACAATTTTATTTAAAAATCTAACTCACTCTGAACGAACTACGTACATATCTATAAAAAGTGATTGTGAATGTCACAATAGTCGAAAAACAAGCTAGCAAAATTTTCAAGCTAAATGCAACATATAGCTAATAAACACGACAAGTGTTTAGATTAGCATTAGATACAACACTATGGTGAGCATCGCATGACTAGGTTATTTCACTTCTCCTGCACCAGTCTGTTTCAGTATGGCCGATTTACTCTTGAAATAGTCATGATACCATGCAATAAATTCCCTCTTTTCGGGTACGGTTAAGTAAGAATTCTTTGAAAGTCCCACACAAACAAGTTCCATAAAATTTCGAACAGGTCCCTTGGGTGGACACCATGACTCAATCTGATTATCCAAAAACACATGGTCCTCAAAGGAATACTTAGCCTCTTCGTCGAGTCCTACCACATTGAATAATTAAAATTACAAGTTTTGTGGGTGGGCATCCAATGAGTTTTTAAGCATACAAGATCCTGACATTACCTTGTTCATTATTTATTGGAAATTCCCAGAGTTTCTTTTGATCGGTCCATAAAATCATTTCTTCAAATCCATTACTAGGTGGATGGGTAACAAGCATCTTTAGCTCTTTCTGCTCTAAAGCATCCCAAGTTTTAAGTAAAGAAACAGGTTTCTGATCCGTTTTCATATGGGTAAAAATTCCGAGGGGTCGAGCACCAAACAAATTAATTTTCACCCGTTCCGTTTCCGTGGAATCACGGAACAACTTCTCGGGTCTTTGCCTTTGCTGCTGCCTGTCCATATTTTCGTCTCGAAATACTTCTAACATTTCAGTTCTTCTTCTAGGTGTGTCATCCATTAGCCTGTGAACCCTAGCTGCTTTGCTAGTTAGCATTTCATTTTTCTCATCAGATTGCTCCGCCACCGCCGGTTTCTGGGGTTCAATACGCATTCCCTCGAAGATGTCGCTGTAAATATAATATTGTGTAATAATTTGTAATACGCAGTCGCTTTCTAAATCATTGTTTTACTTTTAATATTGTGCAACCACAAACAGATTTTACGGAAGAAATCAAATTCTTGATTTAAATCCTACCTCAATTTGCTCTTGGGAGTGCTTGCACTTTTCAATTTATTTACTAATTCACTCTCAATTTGAACCGGATCACCACCAACGGATTCAGCAACTTTCTTAACAGCAGCCAAAACGCGTTTACCTACGGGGCAATGAAAATCAATGTAATTTTTATTCTAATAAGACGATTTATAGCGCACCATAGATTAGCTGTAACAATAAATGTACATACCCAATTTAACTTCCTGTGGATCTGCTTTATTCTTTTTGGGCTTCGGCTCTCGCACCTTCTCAGGTACGGCAAGTTTGATTTCAGGATATTTACTTTTCTCTTCCCTAGATGCGGTGTCCTAAAAGTAAATAATAATCTAATAAAATACAAGCTAGCTTGTGGAAAACAGTACATAACGTAAGCTGAATCACAACGATACGCTTAGAATTACTTGCCTTTATAATTGTTTGCAACAAGTCGTTTAATTTTTTCGATGATTTAGCACCTTTTGTCTGAGCATCACTCTTCTCTTCGGACGTATCGTTTTTTGAATTTTTATTTGCGTCATCTGAAGACATAAATCGGCTGAACTCAGCATTGTTCCGGTTGTCCAGAAGACGAGTTCTGATAAATATTGGATAAATATTGTTATAGGAAATACTTCCATAATTTTAGAAAAATGATTTATATGTTTAGAAAATGTAAAAATATTTTACCCCAATCTTCTGCCAAAGCATAAATTATTTGTTGGTTTTCCAAAGGCAGTTTTAAGATGCAAGGTAACTTGGTTAGCAAATGAAGTCATCCTGTTAATTAGTTTGACAATACTTGGTGAAACTTTTATTTTCAGGGAAATTTATATTTTCTAACTAAATGATTTTATTATACATTTAAATAACTTTCAACTTTAAAAGTTGCCAAATTCAGTCACAAAACCCAGTTCTTTCACAAAAATACAATTTTTGTTTTTGTCGGCTCATTTCATTTCCACTTCTTTACCGTTTCACATATAAAATTCATCATTCATGCCAAACCCAAGCATGTTATATTCGAAATTCCCGCTTATTGCAGCGCAGCAAATAGTTTCCTTGAGTATAAATTATGTCTTTCGGGGATTTAATTTGGTTTAAGCAGGGTACGGATTGCATATAAGATTTAACTGGCCGATGAGTGGTTGTTATATAATTTATTGAAATTATTTATATTATTATATTTATTTAAACTTTTTACAAGTGTGCACATTACTGAAAGGACCAAAAGACGCCCTAAAGAATGTTAATTTGTAGTAATAATAATTACTAAATTAAAATGATCCATCATTCATTAGTCATTCTAAATAATTTAATTTTTCCTTATTATAAGTTAAAATACTACTAAATAAAAACACCAAAAAACCGCAAAAATGAGAGCCATCGGCAGTTAAGTATAATGAAATATTCTTGTGGACCATTTATGCTGTTAGAAAACTACAATGGATGAAAATGATAAATCCACACACAAATTGAAATGAATTTTTAAACAAATTTTTACATAATAAACATCATGGATTTAGTCACAAATTCAATACAGTGGTATATATAGTTCCGTGAAATGATTTCACCCCTTTGATGCAAGCTACAACCTCAATTCCTTGTAAATTACATATTATATTTCCGGGAACTGCACAATTGATACTAGCATTCGTCCTGTCGTGGCAACGGGGGGATTTTCGCATTGAAAGTAATGATTCCGGATGCGTTCACCTGGAAACAAATACACAATAATTAATAATATTCATTAATCATCGTGTAATTATTAATACACAACAGCCCTTCCTCAGTTCCAGAACTGACGACCCGGAAGAATTTGAAGCCGAGTCAAGTATGTAACAATTCGGTCAAATTATGTATTCGGAATTGGAACCAGTCAAAATGAACGATGAGGCTTACCGCAACGACGCTGCCAACGCAAAAAAGAATTCCGAAGAGCAGGTGGCGGTTGTATTTGCTCTGCTTCTTATTATAAGCGACTTGCCAGGACCCGTGTGGAACCGGAAGGTCATCATAAACAGCAGGTGGAGGGGAATCGCCGTAATGTCCGTGTCCACCCATCATTCTCGCTGTAAATCATAGAACAATAATTCACAATCATGCAAGATCAAGCGTTTAAGTGTGTATATAAAATAATAATATGGGAAATAGTTGGTAAAAATGATGTTTTGCATCGTTGCGATGCAAAATTTCATTTTGGTAACGAAGTCGTATTTTAATCAATTATACTTCATTTATTATATCAATTATAATATTAAAGTTTTTACCGGTCTGAGTCACCAGGGTCTGAGGGGTCATGAAGCGCTTCGCAGCGCAAACAATAGGCCTGGCGTTCATATTGACTTTGATAAAATTCTACGCTCCCTTAATGGAAATATTTTTTTAAAGTTTCTAACATGGACTGTTTTACGTTGTGGGTCGGTTGAGTTGAAGTTGACAGTCTGTATAATACGGAAGACGGAAACCTTGTAATGGAGAGATCCACGCCGCCGCCGCGCGCCGAATTGTGAAGTTGACTTTGAATATTCCGCCGCTTTTCGCTTCTTTTAGCTAAAGTCTTGGTGTTCAAACTCAAACTAATACTATAAACATTGCAAAAACTAATGCAAAAAACTTCTAAAATAATGACCTCATAATCATTCCTTATCACTCGAGCTGGGACCATTTCGCGTTTTTCACCTGAAATCGTTGTAAGAATGTAATCAAATTTTCGCGCGGATTTTCCCGACATTTCGCCCTAACACGCGCATTTTACCTAGAATTTCTCAATTTCCTATTTATTTAGACTATATTTTACGGCCATATTGACAGCCACAAATCTTACCGAGATAAATTATTAACTAAAATTTTTACCATTTTCAGCATCTAGTCTAGGTCAAAAGTAAATGAAAATCATTCTATAATTTATTTCTATAATTTATTTTTCTGGCTTAAATTGACATTTTTTACGGGATGAGAGAGAGAGAGAGAGAGAGAGAGATTGTATATTTCGCGTTTTTAAACCATTTTTCATACATTTCCAGTTTTCCAAATTTTATTTTCCCGATTTTGGCATGTTCAGATGTCCAGTGAAACAATTTACCCAGCTGTGAATACTCCATTATGAATTATTTTTATCGCGATTTTCCATAATCTTACTTATCAATTATGGCCATCTTTACAAAAAATTAAAAAAATTGAAAGCTTCTAATCCAAACTCCGAACTATTTATTATGCATTACATAGCAAATTTTCATTGCAAATAATTTTAGACAATTTTCAGAATTTTCAATGGAAGTCCATGTTTCATAAAATTTGGTTCATAAAATCTGCGATGAGATGAGAATAATATTCCTGGTATATTAGATTTGCTGTAAAATATTTTATTTGCAATTGATTTTAATTACAAAAATTTTTGTTTAACAAATGGGATTTTCTGCTGATTGATTTAATTTGTTGCTTGATCATTTCATTTCTCGCTTATTTGTCATATAAATACATATCGCAAAAATATCATCGGCTGCTGAAATCGTGAAAATGGATTTATTTGCTGGTGATTTTTCGATTAAAATTAAAAATATATCCCGTGTACTCAGTACTGAAGTACTGACGTCGTTTCGGATTCGGGAAAACTGGATCCCTTTAATGAGATGAAAGACGATGCTTCCGAAAATGAACTCTATGATAAGAGAATGGGGCGGCAAGAAAGGAAAATCGAATGTTCCATTTTTTGATGTCGGAAAAAGAAGTTGATTACTTAATTTAACGTTCATGGTAGAAACACATGTGGAGATTGACTTGACAGTGATAAATTTAGTCAATAAATTAACTACTTAAGTTAATAAATTATATTATTGAAGTTCCACGTTGAATTTTGTATGAAGTGAATAGCAATTTTGCATAAACAAATTACGAAAGTCTACGTGGACCTCCATAAAAAGCTTTATGACATTCAATAATGTAAAATCATCTAATTTATAAGTATATAATAGTTTCAAGACTGAGTACGTGTGTAATGCTCTTGATTCCATTTCCAATAATAATAATGTTTTAATGTATTTACAATTACACCGAAATTATCCGACTCGCCTCATTGATTGAGAAAGGTAAGGTGGTTATTAATCCATTTAATTTAGGAGAAGGTAGAAATGACTACGTTCAACGTTGTAGTGTCGTTTCTAAAATGATTATTATTATCGCAATTCTTTTCTGTGTACTTCAATTAAACTTGCTGTTTGGACTTTTTCAGAATTTTGAAACGGAAAAAGAATAATTTTTTGCCGTTGAAGCAGCAAACCCGGATATTTCCAACAAGAATGAACACCTTAAAGGAATTAGCGATTCGGATGATCCATTTTGGTCCAATTGCCACAATGTGTAAGTTAATTTATTACAAGCCAATAATTTTAGTATACCTTTTCATGTGTTTAATGTTGAACAATAAGCATTCATTGTTTTTATCTTATTTTGCAGTGCTCGTAAAGACAATTACCTTGTCTACAATCTATTGCTCCTTAATGTGGTGGCCTCCTGCTGAAAGTCTGGCTGGTCTAATTTGTCTAACCTCATTCTTATGCTCAAGTGGCTTAGTAATGTATAATTTTTTCTCAGCTCTAACCATCGGACCTGGACATCTGCCCCTTCAGTGGCAACCCGTGAGTTTGGAATTTGCTTACGGAAATGTTATTTTGTATTACGACATCAAGTTGTATAATTGGTGCCGTTGATTATGTAATTTGATGATCTTGTATTGTCTAGAACAATACTGAAGATTGTAAGAAGCTGCAATATTGCAAAGATTGTAAGGGGTACAAGGCTCCGAGGGCTCATCATTGTCGCAAATGTAATATTTTAACGCTATTTTATTGATTCCATTACAAAGATTTGTCAAGGGTTTGCTAATGTTTTGGTGATTGTTGGTTAAGGTGGTCGTTGTGTAATGAAAATGGATCATCACTGCCCTTGGATCAATAATTGCGTTGGACATCGAAATCATGCACATTTTGTAACCTTCTTAATTTTTGCCGTCATCGGATGCAGCCACGGAGCAATAATTTTGGGATGTTCTCTTTACCGTGCAATTTATCGGGTAAGTCATTTGATTACACATTGAGGCATTACACTTACGCAGTTTTTACTATTTTAATCCTAACCGTTAATAGTTATAGTGTGAACCCAATGTTTTTATTTCAGAACTACTACATTTATTATAAAATAAATGTGCCTCTTGTCAACCTGGGAGCTTACGGGCTTATTTGGGTACTTTTTAGCATTGGATGCGCTGTTGGAGTTGTTCTTGGAGTTGGCGTACTGTTGATTTATCAGGTAATAATAAATAATAATCCCTAGATTTTTAGTGAGTTTAAGCTTGAATTTGCTCTATCGACTGGTAATATTTTAGATGAAAAGTGTGCTGAGGAATCGAACAGGAATTGAAGATTGGATCACAGAGAAGGCACTGTATAGGCGAAAGAAGTATCCACACTTGCCAGAATTTATTTATCCTTACAATCTAGGTTGGAAAATTAATTTCAGGCTAGTAATGAATCCAGCTTGCGAACCTGTTGGAGATGGAATCACTTGGCCAGTCAGACCAGACTGTGATCAGTATACATTAACTGTATGTTACTATTTGGAAATTCATTAATTTACAATTTTCCCATGATTGAGACAGCTTTGTTACATATTTGCTTCACAATCCATTAGGTTGAGCAAATTATGCAGAAAGATGACAAAAAGAAAAGAGCTAAGGAATACGTCATTTTGGAAGATTATAGTGGTTCCTGGTGCCCGATATCAAAAGGGTTTGGTGCATTCCTTCGACCGCCGTGCTCAGATGAAGCTCGTATTAAGTTGAAGAAAGATGATAAGATTTTAGTTACACGGTGGAAAAGGTAAGGATTTACATTCAACAATGTAACGATTATCTTTTGAGCTGTGTTTTTAAGTGGCTACATTTTTGCAGATATTGGCTCTACGGTGTGTGTCTGGGTGAAAGTGGAACTGCTCCTGATGTTATGATAAAGGGTTGGTTTCCACGTCGTTGTGCATTAGAAGTTATTAGTTCACTTCAAGAAGATTCTGATGGGGAGACATCACCACTGCCTTCAGAGCCGCCGAAAAATCAAGTCAAAGACGGGAAAAAGAAAATTCAATAACTAGTGCTTGCTTTTAAAAATTGAGATTTTGATATAGGTGTAGTGTTAGTGTAAAAGTAGAATTTCAAGTATTTATTATTATTACAACATTCTAGTTAATAACGTAGTCGGTTTAGGGATGTATATGTGTAATCACAACGTTTTATTCAACTAAAGTAGTTAAAATAAAGGTGATACAGGATTACTTTAGCAGTTGTTGCACAATATCTGTGGTATTGTTTTGGCTAGTCACGGATTACTAGGAGATTTTTGGGATGAATTTATTAAACATTGTCTACAATGGGGATTTTTTAGAAGATTGTGTCGATTTATTATATAAGCTTTAACCCAAGTACGACAGCGCTGAAGTAGCATTTAGGGTAACTTTTGCATTTTTGCCTAGATATTATGTTATAGATACTGTATAATGCTAACGGGTAATGTTCAACTATTTAGTAATTCAATACAACGACATTTAGCCTTATACATTTATTTCCTACTACTTGCCTCACTCAGGACATTCCATTGTAGTTGGTGTGAATGTGTGATATTAGAAACTTTTTAAACGAGGGTCTTCCACTTTTTCTTCTCAATGGTATTTGCCACTTTAGTGATTTTGATAGTTTTATAGGCACTAATAGCCTCCAGTGTATAGAGTTAATAACTCTATACAATAAACACGAAGTTAAAAGTGATTATCTGCTTCCAACTGCATCACCACTGAGAAATTAGATACTTACAAGCACGAAATTAATAATAATAAAATTACTGAAGTATAGTACTTAAAGAACTCGCACATATTTTTCTAACTTTAGTGCTTCCTTGATTCATCATCAATCACAATCCTAAACATGTAACGATTCTATTTATTACAACATTTGGGATTATTTTTGATAAATAGTCTCATATAGGTAACAGGTATTGATTTTAAAAATAATAATTTAATTAGTGTTACATGTACATTGAACGTAGCTATACTAATACTTTTTATTACAATATAATATTGTTTGCATAGTGAGAGAACTGTAAAGAATTTTAAAAGTAATCATTGCAATAAATATTATTAAAACTGTTGCCTGAGTTTTTGTTGTTGATTAACTTTGGAATTTTGTCTTTCTTCTTCTTCTAAATTTCTGCAAATACTTATTTGTATACTTCAGCTACTATAATTTGTTAAATCAACACTCGTTCGTGATGTATTAATCGTTATTGCTGAGATCCTTGTGTTAATTGTGTATATAAGTGTAAGTCATTCGTAAATGCAATAACCCTCTAACTAATCGGTTTCCAAAGTATAGATATGTGTTAGTACTAAATCGCTAATCATATAAACATTTATGAGGGATGTAATAGTATATGGACTTGCTATAATGAGATTAGTGATGCACCGAAGCATTACTGACACCAGCTGAATTGCCCTCAAAGCTTGCTTTTACGTGAATTCTCAGTCTTCCATTTCATGCTGAATGGAGGGCAGGCAGGGAACATCGACCAGGAGAAGACACCCTGGAAGAACAAGACAAAGTATCAATCATAGTCAAGAAGCCCATCGATCCTTCTCCAGGCAATTGGATGAATTTCTGGACAACTACGAGGATAACCACAGCCTTGGTAAAATATTACCTTCCGACGTGGAACTTGTGAGAACTTATCCGCTCTGCAAACTTTTTACAAATTACCTTCGACAGTATGAGCGCAAGATGAGAGTGAATGAACAACTATGCTTGCAATGTGTGAAGATATTTTTGACTTTCAAATAGCTAATAATAACTACTGTAACAATGGCAAAAAGTGTCATGTGTAGTATATCTTAACCTTAGGAAATAATTTATTTTTATATTTTATGTATTATTATTATTATTATTATTATTGGAATACTAGACATTATCATTTATATATGTACCTTACTTTATTATCTATATTAGGTAAATTTTATTTTCATTTTATAACATTTCAAAACTAAGAAAATACTTATAGCAATATATGCAATGAGATAAAAATTGCTTCAAATTTAAAATATCGCTTTCTTTCAGTATACTGCATCCTTCAAATTCCTGTCATTTTCAGTGTCAGATGCGCTCTCGAGATCAAGTACTCTTATGGTGAACCTAATGGATACGATAAAGGATGATCGGTGGGACATTGGACCTTTGGAGAGTGATTCTTTGGAAAGTATTTTCATACTGGATGAGTGTCTACATGGTTTCGCTCATGGAGATGCTCAGCAACAGCCGACGAAGGTGAAGAAGAAATGCAAAACGGAACCGCAGTCATCCAATGTGGGTGTCATCTCACAACGGCACTCCTGTTCGAGTACTCTTGTAACTACTTTAACGAAAGCCGACGAGATCGAGAGAAGATGAACTATGTGCAAAGTTTCCAAAGTTTCCATCATAAGCAACAAGAAGTTCGACGGTGAACTTTTAAGCAGATTCACAGGAACTTGACTGCATATTGAACACTCTGAAGTATATATATACTTATAGTATATCAATATACTATACTATAGTATTAAACAAAACATTCCTTATACAATATGAACATAATAATAAACTTCTATTTCCCATCCTATATTAATGCCTTGTTGAAGAGGCAAATGTGGCGATCTCTCGTTGTTGACGGGCAATTGTGAAGGAGTGATAGCAATTTTTTTTAGAAATTTCTTACTTTACAACAAAAATACAAATATAGATTTTCCATGCTTATGAACGGAAAAGTCGATTCTCATCCAACGTCCAGAAGTAGTGGATAGTCATATTTGCCTCTCCAACTACGAATGCCTGCATTTGTGAGGAGCCTCTCTATACTATTTTCACTATTGGAAAGAATGAATGAATGTACAATACAAGAAAAAAATGCTAGTAAAATTTGAAATGAATTCATTATACAAAATACGAAATAAAGTCTTGTCAATCTTCACGGGGATTCTGTTCAACCTCTTGCCCCGTCTCTCCGTCCGTCAAACATAATGTCTTTATAGTTCCAACTCCATTGCTTTTAGCAATAATTTGTGTAAGAAAACGAACCCTTCTTGCTTACAGTGAATCATTCAAACTATTTTATACACTGTAACAAGGTTTGCTGTTTCGGATACAGTAGAACAAGCTTTGCTCTTAAACGGAAGCTTATATAATGTTATACAGATAACGCAAGTTTATCGTTCGTGCACCTAAAACTTTACTTGCTTTGTATTAAAAGCATGTGTTCGTTCCTGTTTGTGATGATCATATGGAGATTTGTAGCAGAAAGTAGAGAGAGAGAGCAGCCAAACCAAAAGCAAAGATAGGATTTCCTAGGAAATTCACCTAAACTAAAAGATGAATACAATTTCCCGGAGCTTAACTACATTTTTATCAGTTACTTTAAGCATTTAGAGCCATACTGATGGGTTGGAAGGTTGGGACCTCATACAATGAACATGATAATTATAGATATATTCATAATATAAAATATACATACAACATGTTAAGGATGTTACACATAAAATGTATTTCACTTTATAAATAATACGGATATAATACTAATATGTACTCATATGTATTCCATAGTAGTTGTGTATATTACAGAGGGAAAGTATGCTTCCGGATTCGACACACAAGCTGTAAAACTTTTATACCATCACATGCTCCCGCAGCATTTGTAATAATAAAGGCATTAAGTTTACCTTCAATATAAGACATACAGCCCCCACTATGCAACAGTCTGGTTGCCGATGAGGGGGGAATACTGGATATATACTATTGGAAGTATCTATATAGTAACCTAGCTAATAATAGGTATGCATATTTTACAACCTGGAAGCTAAATTGTAAAAAATGGTAAAGGTTCTAAGTCTGGCGACGGTCAGGAATTATTTATGGTAATCATATCGAGCTCTTTACAAAAATGTTTTTTACTACAAGGCGAATCAAGCTGACGACTACTGACTTTCTCATATATACAACACTTTATGGAGTAGCATATTATAGGAAGAAGATATCTGCAAGTTCTCTGAAATCTGTTGAGACGCCAACTGTTGCCCTCGTGCCACATATAATCTCCCTCCTGTGCTCAAAAAATCTAGGAATCAACTATATGTACAAAACCCGCTATATATGTACAGGCTAAGGTTTCCAAAGAGAAATAGATAGGACTTGCAGGGCACCATTATATTATTGTCCATGCTGTAGGTTTGTATAGGGGAATATGTAGATGTGCTCATAAATTTTGCTTACATACCAACAGCCAAATAAACAATCTGTAGTTTAAAACGTTACTAAAAACGTCATTAATGATTTCTCTAACTGGCGCTAGAAAATGTTTTATTACTGCTCAAGCCGTAGCCAGACTTCCCCATATAATGCAGTTGGCTACTGTTAACATTTGAATGCCAAATGTTTCATCAAGGGAAGGAGCGTGGAGAATTAGGTTTTCTTCCCCTGACATAAGGATTTTAGCTTTTGCATGCAAATTTTCCGCTCTCACGTATGAATTTCATTGCCAAAGAATTCTCGGTATTCATTCAACTTTCTAGCTTCCCTCTTTTTAATATTCATATGATGTTCCTTAATTTTTTCAAAACTTCCAGCCTCAGATGTGCTTTACAGAGTTTTAAATGCTATTGTAGGATTTTAGTAGCCGACGTTCAGGCTTGGACGAGCACTCATAAAGTATGTATTGTCAACAAGGTTTTCGGAGACTCTGATATAACGTTGGACGATGGAGTATCACGGCTGTAAAACCCCCACTCTGAATTGTTACTGCATACCATTACCCCGTCAACAAGTCATTTCAGCGTCAATAATACAGAACAGTAGTCATAATTCATGATATTGTGCGAAAGCGTTTTTTATGTCGGGCATAACATGTGAAATTGACCGAACTTCAAATATAGAACTTATACGATTAGCTCTATATAGAAGTTCACGTCCTATGTGTGCAAAGGGAGTAAATTATATTTTTCGTATGCAGAGGAACCATCTACAGATTTTAATGTATTTTTACGTATAAAGTATCTGTGAGTATACAGAAACTTTATTTCACAAATGAAACTACTAGGTATATACAGTTTAGCATGTACACATACAAAGAATCAGTGTCTGTACTTAAAATATGCAAAAGGAACTAACTCAATTTAACCTACGTGACGATATTAACCAGGCTAAAAGCATATGGGGAGAAACTAACCACACGATGAAGCCTGTGTGATCAGCTCAAGTTCAATTTCTGTGAACGTTTTTGCACGAAAAGCAGGCTAGGCCTGTTTCTGTTTATTTATAATACACTCAATGTTTTAACCTTTCCAGTCTTTTACTCTCATCAAAGGAACTTATTCCTTTTAGCTCAGCCTGCCTACCCAAACGCACATGCCATAATAACTCTATGATTCACAAAATATGACAATCCAAACTATTTTATATCTTTACAAGATACTACTTGTAACCTCCAAGATTATTTTCGTAATAATTGTTACAGATGTACTTAAAAGTGTAATCAATTATAACATTAGTAATCATTAGGGTTACGAGTACATTCTACAAATTACGACAAATTTTGTGTTCTAGTATTTACATTTATCATAAATTACATTAATGACAAAATGAAATATGCAAAGAACTTCAAGAATTAAAATAATAACAATTTTATTTCAATTTTATTATTATTAACTAGCCCATTAAATTTATTTATTTATACTCCACAAATGCTAATTAAGCTAGAAAATAGAAAGATGTAAGTCGAAACATCTTGAAATCAATTCGCAATCACATACTGTACGGTCTTCAAAAGCTAAAAATGTTGAAAAGGAATTGAGTATTCAAGTACAAAGTAAGTTTTTAAGGTTTTTTGCTGGCAGCCAGAAATAAAAATCTACCTGGTGGATTCAGTAAATGGAGCATGTAATGTGCAATATCCTCTCCGGCTGTCTACTTGTGCATGTGTGACGAAACTTAAAAGAGGCAGAAGAAATTCTCGTAAAATATACCTAAAGAATCTTGAGAAAAAGTTGATAAACATATTTTTAGATGTGAGGGGAAAAGAACAACTGAAATTTTTACGAAGACATTTCTCTTGAGAATTTACAACGGCCATAATTCATAACTCTTTATATTAGTACGCTCTCGTAAAACTTTACCGTTCCTTATAATCATAATAATAGAGTTGGAAAAAGCAATCTTTTCATTGACTTGCACTACACAGCGTAGGAGCGATACACTGTGTAAACCAACATTTCTTTTAAACATGAAATCGCACGTATAAAAGCTCTTTGGGGAACTCTGGAAAGATTGGAATACATGGCAGGTTCCTTTTACTTGTTTACTACCAACTATACCGGCAGTGCATAGTGCGCTGTATGGAACCGACACACTTGCTAATTATGTTAGTGGGAGACTAATTACCATTACCGGAAAATCAATTTTTCCTTTGAGTTTGTTGTACTCCTGTGTAGATTCCTACGCCTCAAAGCGCCGCAATCACTTTTCATATAGTCTGGCAATAGTAACAGTAGAGTTTGGCTAACACAAACAAATTATGAATTTGCGTCCGCATCATATCTATATTTAGATTTTTAATTCCATTTTGCTCATTTTTATATTCATATTATTTTCTTTATTTTGTAACCAGCCATGCACATTGCATATCCCGTTTAATATTATTTCCCCTTTATTTAACGATATTTCCCAATACAATAATACTACTATTTGTAATTACCTTTCCTCTCTAAATTTGCAGCCATATATTTTACCTGCTATCTTTGTACAAACTTGTTTACAACCTCATAACTGGTATATTGACTTTCTTCCATTGACTTTGCTCGGCTCCATCTGCAATGAAACGAGCTCCGGAGTGAGGCGAGGAGAAAAGAAAATAATAAAGACGGAGGAAGTGGGAAAAGAACCAGCTGAAACAAAGGGCATTGGGAATCTGAACAAGCTGTAATTACGTGCTTTATCTTGATTCCGCCAACTATTGTAAGTTACGTATGTTATTAGTATTGTAAAACACATGACGGGAGCAAAGTCATCATATTGAATTTCAACTGACATCCGCTTGCATAAACAGAGTGTTTACACTTGTTCCTTCCTTCCTTTCCCTTATAGTCAGGCTTATAAATAATATCGCCCGCATCTTTCCCGTTCCCCCACTCCCGCCTTCACTTTGAGGACTAAACTGTAAACTTGGGACTTAAATTCAACTTGAGCATGGCAACATGCAGAGAGAACTTTGCTGAAATTGGGATTTTCCCTAAAAATCCCCTTTCCCATCAAGTCCTGCAGATGAGATTTTGCTTAACTTGCTACATTATCTGCTGACAAGTTACAATTTGGAAATGTCTGAAATTGCAAGAGCCACGTTGCTAAATGCGTTGTCATAAAATGACAAGAAAATGGGAAAGTCACAAGGATTTAGCGTATACTAACCAAGTATATAGCTAGTTCGTAAGTATAGAGAGCTCTTATACAAAGTTTAACTCAACCGTAATAAGTATCGAAAGTAGTATAAAAACCCCTAATGTTAATGCTCAAGTATGTACAAAGTGAATATTCAAGTGAATTACATGTGAAGAACATATAGTAAAAGTGAGTGCAACTCTGCGTGAGCACTACCGGAGTTAATAATAATGATGCTAAACCTAAGGATTTGCACATAGCTAAGAGTAACTAATGGCTTGGCAAAATCCTTCCAAAAATCTGTGAAGGAAAACAAAATGGAAAACTAAAAGCTTTCCATGTTTTCGTAGGTAGAAAGCAGACCACAAATCAGTCAACTCCTTGTCACATGAATGATTGACTAAGTCAAGCCAGCACTGACCATGACAGGCGCCAAGGGAGCAAAGGAATGATTAATTGCAACCGTGTGGTGTGTAAATGTAAATTCGCAGCAGGAGAGACTTCTTGGAGGAGGTAAATATAAGAATAATATGAAACATCTACATTACTGTGCTTCGACTATTTTATATTGCAACTAATGAAACCTGGATCGGCATGTTAAAATGCAGAAAAATAATGTAACAAGTTCAGGAACATACCGGAACCGGCGGAAAAATATCGAACGGAACTCAAGTAGTACTATTTAAGGGTAAAAATACACTATACTATCGAGAAAAAATGCATATCGAGGAAAAACATGGAAGTCAACAGAAAATACACACATATATGGTGGGTATAGCGATAGAAACCATGAGAATAGTAAAAACAGAAGAAATATTTCCTAGGAAATTGCTAATTTCGATCAAGTGTCGACACGACCGAGCCCGCCGGTAAGTTCCCTAGTAATGTTCCGTTTAAACGATTTTTCTAGCGGAAAATTCTAGCGGTCGGCATGCGTTCCCATATTCCTCCTCACAGAGACAGAGCCGAGTATACGGAAGAGTAAGCTGTATGTATACTATGGGTGATCAGTAAAAAATCAATGGTGGTCGGATCCTCGACGACATTAAACACAAGACATTGGTTGCGTAAAAGCCATGGTAAATCTACACACCGTGCTATTGTGCTGTCACACCAAAACTGATAAGTGAAGATGTTGATTATAGAGGGGAAATCGCACAGAATACTCTATGTACTCTAATAATAACCTTATACTTTTGCACCATAAACTATACCCTGCCATGCTCTTAAGCTTGTACAGGTCTACTACACACAGTTTACTACGGGCTATGTACTACGGGCTATGTACTACAATGTGAACTACGGACTATGTACTACAATGTGTACAGGGCTATGTACTATGATGTGTACTGGGCTATGTACTACAATGTGGACTGGCCTACGTACTATGATGTGTACTGGGCTAGGCACTACGATGTGTACTAGTACTGGGCTATGTACTACAGTGTGTACTACAAGGCTGTGTACTATAAAAATACTGGGCAATGCACGATCTGCAGAGTGTGAGCTCGACTATGTATATGCATTATAGTTGAACATTCGTTCGTCCTGTGTAGGATCAAGCCCTAGAAGAAGTAAACAGCAAGCATAGTACATACATACTGTTTGTAGTCACTGGTGAGCATTTGACACTTGATAGACAACCAGGTTATTGACAAAATGACGGTAAATTCGAGCTCTTAAGGGAGGCTGTGTCCCTAGAATGTCTGCGTGCGTACCCAATACAATAATTTAGGATGGGATTGGGAATTTTTCGATGTGGTTTCTTATTGCAAAATTGACTGTCGGAGAGTACGGCAAGTGGTAGAATTTTACATGAGCATGACTACTAAAAAGAACATTGATACTAATGCCAACATCATGTTCCTCTGTGCATGGTCGACGAGGTAAATAATATGAACAAGTTTAATGCTACATTCAACAACGAAGGAAAGAGAGAGAGAGAGAGGGACTTGGAGGACGTTGAGCAGACATGTATAGGACTGGTGGTAGTGTTGTAGTAAAGGGTGAAAACATTAGCTAGTCGTATTGGATGTGAAGGAGGAAGAAAGTGCAAACGTGCACCGACTTGAACTGTATGGCTATGTTTAGGAGTGTAGGAGGATACTCCGTTGTTGGGACCGAGCGTTAGTGAAAAGAGTTGGAATTCTCTAGCACGTATAAGGCTCCAAAGTAATAGCAATGGTCCAGACATGTTCATAAGCACAGCATCCATCCATTCTAGGATTCATCCTTTAGGGGAGAAAATCGATTCTTCTACGACGGCTCTTTGGGATCTAGCAACTAAAACTCCAAAGATTCTTCTTGTGTCCCACTTGCTCCCCCATACAAACACACGACTCTCATACACAGACACTCATAACCCTGCTCTCTCGGTCAAAGCCCACTTCCGAGCTGTATATGCTCTCTTCCTCGATGACGGATTTACCGTTTCTTCCACTTCTCCTTCTCTCTCCTTTTTCCCATATTTTCATCAACCATTTCCATTCAAGTTCATTTCCCAAGCAGGAAGACACATTTGAAGGAGTGACTGCTGCATCCAAATTTTTCCACCGTTTTTTTCTACATTTTTAACGCCTTCAATCGAGCCACGTTGTTATTAAACTTATAATTATATTAACCTTTAAAGCTTTGTATCTTCTTCTTGCCCGGTGAAGTCAGTGCTTTTATAATTAGGTTATAGGTCTCGAGACAGCGAAAAGAAACTAATATCGTTGATCATAAAAGGGAGAGTAGAGCCAGGTTCCGCATAGACACAAGCCTGGCTTTCCTGAGTTCCTTTTCCCACTATCCCGGACTCCGTGTGTATAAGACCAGGTTAGTTGCTTGCAGGAAGAAAGCTGGAGTCTGCACATATTACACTGCAGGGTAGGTAGTAACCTGAGAGAATTTAGTGAGTAAGAGAAAAAAACGAGTGTTTCAGTAGAAATTCCCCCGTTTTAACATGAATCCCAGACTCTTTTTACTTAAACCTCCTCCTTTGTCCTTGGGAAGGCGAGCTGTCAATCCTCCCTTGTTTCTCATGGGTTTCCATCATCTTCATCAGTTTCCTCACCAGCGATTTTATTAAAAAAGAAGAAAAAAAAGAAATTACTACACAAGTGTAAACCCTTCCCTGGGCTTCGCTACTTTGTTCACGAAACTCTTAATAATAAAGTAACTTCTTTCCATCAACCATCTCGTTGTGTTCTGGTGCATTTATTACTTTGTGCTCGACGAATATGAATTCTATTTCGGTATTCTGACCAAAACTGTTAGAGATCCTAAACTTACATCTGGCTCACGTCTGTAGTTCAATTGTCATTGTAATGTTGTATATAGGGAATAGTATACCTTACGTGCATATGTATATAGTGAGAAGTATGTAGAGAATCATTGGGAATCGTGAGATGTTTAGTGAAGTGCAAGGATATCAATTTATGACTTTTTGAACTCCTTGGAAATTTATTGACTACATGGTGCAATTTATTTACAACTCCATCCTTTAACCTGAACCGTTGGTGCTACATGTTCAATCGTATGGGGTATACTGCTGTAGGGAAGAAATATAATTATACTCTGTATAGGCTACTTCCATATTCAAATTAGATATTGCAACGGGAATTCCGTCTGCATTTGCTACTTATTATGAGCTGTTTCTGTATAGTGAAGGCTTTACTTCGCAATGTATAGATACGTACACACATATAATTCTTATTAGGAATGAGTCTCGAATTGAAAATATATGAGGAGTTGGGAGAATTGAATTAGGGCTCCACTATTTGTAGTTAAACAAGAGCCTATATAGAAATAAAAATTTGAGACCCTGCTGGAATTGAAGAAATTGAATAGAGTCACTAGAACGAAAAAATTGAAATGAGTTTGTAGAAAGGGATAATGTAAAAGAGTCTATATGTATATGGAATACTGAAAATATTCAACCCGTTGGAAATACTTAAAAAAAATGAGTTCAAAGAAGGAGGAACTGAAGCAAAAGATATTATAAAAGTTGTACATACAAGATATTATACACGTTGTAGTAACGTGAGGTCTGAAGAAATAAAGTATCATCAAGAAATTATTATTGCCAAAATTGTAGTTTCCGTTTGAACCACCAATCTCCGAACTGTTCGTCCGGAGGAACTACTATGAAGGAATTTGTATAGAGCCAAGTGAGATATTTGTGGTGTCCTCGCGTGCTTCATCTCAATTATGACCAGTTTGAATGCAAGAGTTCAAATCAAGTCTAAGTGTATCTATATAGGTTCTGCATAGGAAAGTCAGGGAGAATTTTTTTTATTTTCTCCGTCTTCTACACTCTTATATATAATACTCACCCTCATCCGTACTCTGGATTCCACCGGAATTTTCACATGCTTTCCATACCCACTCATAAATCACTCAACGACGCTCCCACACTTGTACAACAGCACTACGACAGTACACACTTATTGGATATTATACACTGGGATCATACTTGATTAATTCTTTTCCAAGAAATGTCTGGAAATTAGGATCGTCAAGAGCTTCCCAAGCAAGATAATGACGCCTGACGATCCAGTCGAACGTCAAGACGAAGAGTTTGCCGTCCCGATTCCTATCCAGACTTTCCTATGGAGACAAACGTGTCCCTTTATAAGACCACGACTGGGGAAGTTACATGAAGCTACATGTGTGGTAAGACTTGTTCTTCCCTTCTATCAAATTTATACTATGCATTCCATTCTTTGATGACTCTATTATTAGAATTTACCGTGATGAGAACGCACAACTTTACTCAGGCTCTCAAGCCCAATCATTTCAGAATAGCGATTTCAAGTACCTGTACTATACAGCATACAGATTCAATTTAGGTCAAGTGTGCTTAATAATCTTGATTGGGTTTCCTGGAAAACTTACATCTATTTGAGTGTATATGAGTTCATACTATGGAGATTTATGGAGGTTTTTCATACCAAGAATAACAATTTATGTGCTTCAAAACTTATGTATGTGTGCTCATAACATTTTATTAAACAACGTGTACTCTATGCATTATGACAAACACTCACAGGTATCATAAGTGCAGTTCAGCCGGTTGTTCGGCAGATATGATTGGAATACTTTGCCGGTTGCTATCAAAAGGACAGCAGGAGCAATTAATTAGTCTCATTCTGCTCATTGAGTTTATACTCAAATCCCATTGAAAATTCAAGGGTTTAGTTGTGGAAATCCAATTCTAGATAACTGATCCTTTTACTCCCAGTCATCTTCTTTTATATTAGTGCAGAGAGTACTGTACACATATATGTAGTTGACAGGCTGCAGGTTAAAAAGTATAGTATAAATGAGTTCACAGTATGAGGTTTCAACTTAAGCAGACGCTCTTCCAACTGTTTAAATATGTAGAGGAGCTGCTTGTAAAGGTACGGAGTCTTGTGCAAAACATTTAGACACGGAAACAAAAACTGCCGCAGAATGGCAATCAATTTATAAAGAGAGACAGGTCAAATTAGGGAGTAATATATCTGCAGTGGATACTGTTGACGCTCTGTGTGGAGGGCTAATTTAATTCGAACTCATTCTGTGTAAAAACAAAATTTATAGCTTTCCCAATCTATACCTGTCCTATATTACATGGCCCTGCATAAAGTAACTGATCTTCCTTGAGTCAATCAAATTTATATGGTGAAATTGCCGTGAAATGGAAGAGCGGCATTTGGTAATCATTTCTTTAAACAGCTGCTGGGAGAGTGGAAATGGGGAAGAAAAGTAAGTTTTGTAATTTGCAGAGGAGTTAGAGGACCGCGGGTGTCTAAATAAATGGCATTAATTATTACGAGGGCATTTAATTTACTTTTTCACTTGCAATTACTGGAGGAGCCCTCGCTCACAAAACACGGGGAATGAATGTGAAATTGAATTAAAAATTTAAGGATCCGAAGCCACGGAGCAAGTTAGAACTTTTCACAGATGGACTTGATTATAATGTTAAACGATAAAGTTGTTGGATGGAGACGGGAAACAAGGGAGGCAATAGGCAATGCAATGTGCGAATGATGTAAATGTCTGGAACAATGGTTTCCAATGGGTATAGACAGCTCACAGCCGTTGCTCTCCCAGAGAAAAGCTTGTTATTGTGTATAGCTATGTTGATTAAGGTTATACGCTGAGAGATATTTAGCCGGGCGAGTAGGCAGAGGCATTAATAAGGAAAGGTCGACAGGAAGGAATGTCTAGTATTTTTTGTGGATACAACACAATGAGGAACTGGAGGAAATTATTGATTAATGCATTAAGGCAAGGCATAATGGAGGATGTAGGTGAGTAGCTGATCTCCGGATTTGATTAATCAGAGACGGTGATGTGAGGGAGGTTTGACTATTGGTTTTCCACCTTCTATCATCATCCCTATCTTGTATCTATATATAACGTCGTTCAGGTGGGTATTAAAGACTACGCCCATTTATCATGCTAACCTGTGGGTAGTTCTGCTCTGGTTATGGCCCAAACGAAACCTTTCTCGGTGATGTGAAGCCTTTCCTTTCTCAAGTGGACCCACATTTTCCTGGTTTTATAGCTTCTTTTAAGCTTTAACTACCAAGTAGCTACCTAACTGTTATTGTGCATACAATAGGCAGGACATGGGCTATCTCTTGATGATACGACCGTGATAGCGGGACTTGCATCTAATAAACGAACAATAGCAGGATTAAATAGCGAGAGAGAACAATGGGAAATTGTGAACTCCACTATATAGTGTATGTATCTGTGTATTTATATGCTTCGTATATAGGAGTAAGTTCCTAATAGCTCAGCTCACTCAATAAAATTTGATCTTCAGCCATACATGTTTTGCTATTCTCAATGCAATTTTGTTATAAGATTATTAATAATAACTTTCAGCATCTATAGTAAACTCTTTCTCTCTGTAAGAACTATGCAATTCACTCTAGTATCACCTTTCACTGCAGTGTACCAAATTCACTTTCTGCTGAAGCATATCAAATATTCACTTTTTCAATTGTGAGGTAGAGCTTGCATAATGTTGTTTTATAATCCTATCAACTTTAAATTAACATCACATGCTGATAAGTACGGTTGACCGAAATAGCAATGTATTTTGAATATCAGATGCCATGGTATATTAAATTAACAATTTGAAGGATAATTCCGCAGCACTTCCGTATCTGCAAATCGCATCACGCTTCAAGTTTCCAGTTAACAAATATCCTTACGTAATTAAGAATAGAATATTCATAAATTAACGGCCACAAAGTATAAACTTAGTAATTAATAATAATTCATATAGTTCAATACTAAAATAATAATAATGCGTAGTTAATATTATTAAAATAATAATAATGCATAGTTAATATTATTAAAATAATAATAATGCATAGGCAATTACTAAAATAATAATAATGCAAAGCAGCTCAAGTGTAAGTAACAATGTACTGCGTAAGATTATTAATATTGAAAAATTTGTTTTCTGTTTCATGAATTCGCTTGTCTCATCTGTATCTCTGTGTATAGTTTTGTCAGTCCCCGACAACACATCATGTAAGGATCAAAATATAAGTTTAAATTGATGTTCCCCTTTTGTAAATATATGTATAATATTTTGAAAAATTGCATTATTAGTTTTTTCTTTGGAGTTCCCATTAAATGTCAAAGTATCTTTAAGTTCTTTAAGAATCCTTCTGGTCTTTAAGAATCTTTAAGTTGTATCCCTTTTATTGCCAATATATTCTCGTATCCACAAAATTCGGTCTTTTTATTGCTGCGAGATAATTAAATTTATTTATTCTATAGATATTCTCACTTCCCCGTGTAGCTCATGCTCGAAGCTTTTAGTCTGATTTTCTGTCTTCCAAAATCCTTTTGATCTCCTTGATTTACTTTCAATTTCTATACTTCGCGATTCTTATCTTCTAAGTATATGAGCTTTATAGTACATCTATTGCAAAATAACTATAATGTAATTATAGAATAGTAGACTTTAATAGAGAATTCTCTTAGAAATTGGATTTTGCCTTCGCAGATTCCTTCTAACTTTTATGACAGTTGCAAGGAGGATTATTAGTTTTCCTCTTGTGACAGAGTAAGAGCGTTTGTAGAAATTGAATTTGAGATACTCTTCTTGTATCAAACAGTATTTACATGATTTGGCTAATTTGGTTATGCCCACTAAGTATTATTAGTCACATATGCTTGCGGATAGATTTGATTAAATTATGCCGATGAATTTTCCTGTGAAATCTGGACTTTGTTGAAGCTCTTAGTACGAAGGAGACTACTTACTTAGAAGCTTAAAAATAAATAGAAATACATTTTCTTTATACCTTCCCATGCAGTTACTCAGGCCTTCTTTCTGCCTTCAAGTTTTTGTGCCCTTCCACCATGAAGTCATTTGTAACATATTACGCTGTAATGCATGCCATGAAGTTATGCTGCAAAGATTGAAAAATGAAATATGCATAGTAAATGCAGGTAGGCCTAAAGTGCTGCACTCACAGAATTCACAAGAAGCCTATTTATAATTTCCCTTTATATGCAAGTCCGCTATTCCGCCTCTTAACTAATGATATTTGCCAGCACCGTTTCCCTTGATGTCGCCATTTATTAGTTGATATTGTGATTCGCTCCATGCAATTATCATTAGGTAGGGATATTAATTTATTATTTATGCACAGGGTCCAATGCATGCGGACTGGGTTCATTCATTTTGTATTACACATTATACCCTGTTGATCTCTCCGGTCCCCCGGTGTATCTGTATACCTATGCATTCTCTGTATTATGGCAGTCTATGTTATATTTCCAGCTTCCCCCAAAAAACTCCGGAATTCCAATCCATTATAATATAGTGCATTATAGGAATATGCTCATAGTTCTTCCGAATTAATTTGTTACTTTTTCAATACTTCATTATACATAGTTTGTACTTATTCCGTAACAAATTTCATAGATAAACAAGTATGTACCATATGTATGTATGTATATGTATACCTATGTATATTTGATAGATGTATGTATATATATGCTTCTTATTACAATTAGTTTAGAATATGTATACAATATCCTGGTAAAACCAGTAAAAGTATGTTGGTGGAAGTATGTGCACACTATAAGTATATAACGTGACATATGTGCGAGCATGCTAAGTATACTAACATCACCTCTATTAATTCCAAAATTTGTTATTAATTAACGCTTCAAGTTCGTGTATAGATATATTTACTTATGTATGTATTAGTATATACCTATAGGTATTAATGAGTAGGTAATTCTGCTGCAGCTCAATTTAGTCGACAGTGCAGTGCAGACACCTTTATAGGGTATACAATCATTCATTTTGCACATATTTACTCAAATCCTCTCTATATCTAGACAAAAACAGCGTCCATCCACATTCACCAAGAATAATAACCACAAAAGTTGTTCCATCCCATATTAGCAAAACAATATTTTTATCCTCACGAATCTCACGATCACTCACCGCATATATAGGCAGTTTACATGTACAATCGCTCATAAGTTTCACCACGGCAGAGGTTTTGCCATATTATTTGTACACGCGGATCTGTGTATTTATTCGGGTATGATACATGATAATAAGTATTCATGTACACAATCTTCTGTTATTAATGTTCACAATTCTGTGTTATTAATGTATGCAATTCTGAGTTATTAATGTATACAATTCCGGTTATTAATGCGTACAATCTTGGTTGCTAACCTATACAATGACATTAAGTATAGGTAGGGGATTGTGACACTGATGATTGCATCAGATTTTTTAATCCATTAATAACATGATCAAGAGATCCTTCCGTAAGATAGTTTGTATACATGGATTGGGTTTCTAATGAATGAAGAGACCCTTTTAGCATCACATATCACATATTTTTTCTACAAAAAATTAAAATATTCGAATTGTCCAACAATCCGGAAGTATAATAGTTTCTAAATATTTCAATAAAACAAATAATTTCAATACAGTCGAACCATTTCATTTCAATTATATTATTATTATTTATTATTATTAGTTCAATTATAAAAATAAACCTAATGTTACGACTGTATAGAATTTCCAGATTGATGAACGTTCTCGCTATTAATCGAAATTATGTGAAAATTAATTAAATTATACAAATTTCAGAATTTAGCAATCATATTGTTTTAAGTTAGTTAAAATTCCATACAAGCAAATAACAAACTTCCCTCTCACCTTCAAAAAGAACAGTTTACAAAAGTAAAAATCCTTTCTGGACCAAAACTTATTATACACATATATGTACCTAATTGAAGCAACAAGCAAAATGTTTAATAACACGAATCGAGATTTTCGAACAAGAACATGATTTAAGCACAAACAGCACCACCTATGTGCAGGGAAAGTAAAGGTGACATAATGGAGGAGCAGATATTTATTTTTCAGAACAACATTTACAAATTTAATGAATATCTGTATAAATCACAAACCAGTTTCATAATTAAAGTACTATGTCAGTGACTTTTAATTTACATTTTAAATAGCAAGTTAAATTAAAGTCCATTTCTTTGATTTTGAGCATTGAAATCTCCAATTTGGAAATCATTTGAATTTCAATTCGTAATACTTATTGTTAGTATTCAAAATTTATAGTATGATTTAAAAAAAATACAATATTTAATTGATGACAATGCAAAAATATTATTTTCAGATTAAATTATTTCCGTTTTGCACAAAGGATTCTACAACCATTTATATAGTATATTTATAACATATCTAACATTAATCTGCAATGTCTTCCAATTTTGGGTCTCGGTGGAGTGCTGACTAACGATTTTTAGTATTGTAGAAGCTAAAAAAATCCCTTTTTTCTAAAAATTGAATGTCATCGTTCCTATTTAGCATCGTTTGAATGTTTACTTAACTTTTGTCTTTGAACAACCTTGTCGTTTCGTGATTAATTAACCCTTTCAATTATTAATTAACCCACTTAATTATCCAATAACTCATTTAATTATCAATTAACACATTTAATTCTTAAACCCATTTAATTCTTGATTAACCCATTTAATTCTTAATTAACCCTTTAATTCTTAATTAGCCTTTTTGAATTCTTAACTAACCCTTTTAATTATTTCTTTTAATTAGTAATTTACCCTCGTAATTTTTAATTATTGCAGTACGTAATTATTAATTATTGCATTAATTTCCCCAGTTGTTGTAAATTTCGATGCGTGTTTTTTAACTTCCTATTAATTTACCCTTTGTTGTGAGTTGAGATTTAATTGAGATATGCGCCTCGTATGCCCTTTGACCCTTGAACCACAGACGTAGTATAAAGTTTCGGAGCGATACGAGTAAAATAATTGACGTATATATGTAAATTGTAAATATAGATTTAGTATTGATTCCGTTGATGTTGGTTTTAATTGAGAATGGGACTTTTAGAAACAGTTCTGATCCGTTCTTCCTATACCCCTTTTTGTAAATCAGTTGATAACCATTTAGTAGTTTGATTACCCCTTGTAAAAGATTTTAGTTAATATTACTTATATTAATATAAAACTAATCAAGGTGTAATTTATCTTTAACTTCATTCTCATTGATTTTATCCTTGCCTATCTCTGCGGGATGGAAATTGTGTAGGAAATAAGGGAAGCCTGCAAGGTAACGTTTTATCACCAATACTAATGACCCTAATTTAAAAATTACCCAAAGCAGGTTGCATGTACACACTCAATTTTTATTTCCTTGATGACCTCAAAATTCATAGTTTAGTTGTAGAAGTATCTACTATACGGTTCGTAGCTTAATTACGATCTAATGCACGAATAATGAACGGATAATGACTTTGCAAACATAATGGAGGTTCTATATGATGAAATTATGATCACCTTGGTTTTAGTCGTTGGAAAAGGTACTGGTGCAAAATATTTTGTTCGGGCTGTCTCCAAGTCTGACGGAAGCTATTAAATCCATTCCAAGATGGAGAATGATACAGACATCATTCCCCCATGTTATGCATTGCACGGCACAGTTACTCACGAATCGGTAATGCGATGTGGATTTTAGCAATAATAATTGTTTTATAATTATTTTATTATTCTGCATGTAATGACAATGGTGCATAATTATGGAGAATTGTTCGATGAAATCAAGTTGGAGTAGCCCAGTAGGAATAATTTTATGGCTAAATTACAGAAAATTGAGCGGAATTCAGAGTGGCTTGGGATCACCCGAGACCAAATTACTCTACACCCTGCACTGGATTCTTTTGGATTGTGCAGAGGAATGTGCAGATGCAGACTTCGAAAAAGGAATCATTCCATCCAGTCCGTTTCACTATGTTTTCCCTATTTCAACTGTGACAGTAAGCTTTTACTATACTAACTAACTATAGGCATATGTGATATTGTTAATTGTTATGGGATCACAAACCTTAACCTGTCATTCCATTCGTATAATAAATCTTTCTTTACAGTTATTTGTGTACCTGTTCGCACCGCTTTGCAATCAACTTAAGCCTTCCGATTTCAATAATTTTCGACTGGAGAATGGCTACCGAATATGGCCGGCCATGTGGAGCTATAAAAGCCCGGATCCAGTCTGTTTTACCTGCCCTGTCAAGCCCAGGCAGCCGCTCAATCCTTTCTTCGTTCGGAAGAACAAAAAAGAGCTTTTCGGAGATGTATTCGTTGGTAAGAGTTAGATATCAATTTGCATTTCTTGAACTCATCTATAGTATATTAGAAGAATATAATCCCAGACCTTTTGTATTACAATACTAATTGGTCGATTCATTAATTCAACGTTTCCAGGAGCAGAGCCTAGAACGTTTTCAGAGACAGTTATAGAAAAGGGGACTTCCACACCTCCACCGACACCTGAACATGCAAAGACTGAATACAGCACAAATCTCGTCCTTGAAGAAGAGGTAAAGCATGTCTTTCTATTCTGTTTAGATTTAAGTCGTTCCATTCCGTTTAGATTTAGTCTCTCCATTCTGTTTAGATCGAAGTCTTTACATTCAGTTTAGATTTAGTCTCTCCATTCTGTTTAGATTTAGAGCTACAACTAAATAAATCATTTCAAAGTGGAATGGGAATGAAATGGTAATTCCCTAGAAATCGATTCCCTAATTCAAAATATATTGTAGCTCGAAAAGCTTGCATTGCCAGCTGGGCCTGGAACCAGTGGGGTGCCCTTCCCAGAGACAATACCTGAGGAATCCTCAAGTAATGATGAGGAACACGTCATGATTTTTAGGCTCGGCTCCATTCCTGAATCAGATGGGATTCGGGAAGGAACTATATTCAAGGTAAAATATGAATGTATCTGTAGACAAGCCGGCGTGGGCATGAATACTTTATAATGTTTTCTGAACTTGTAGATGTCCGTCCGTCAATCCAGCAACGAGTCTTCAAAAACATCTCCATCCGATAAGTCAAAGGAAAGGAAAGGGTAAGGTTCCCGGAACTCGATTAAACTTTTAAGCTTGTGTACTCCAAAAATTTATAAGTTTCACCTTTTGTGATGTGTAATATTAATGCCAGCATTGTCTTCTCCGTTTTCGAATTCACACTGCCTCATTCCTGTTAAAAATACCGGAATCTCTCCTAAATAATCTTAGTAGTTCCTATCATTGCACATATGTCTCTTAATTGCTTTAAATGATTAAATCCAGATCTAGTGAATTCCGGCCTCGCACGGATTCTTCTCCAAGAACATCTATTGGTGGGAGAACACCGGCGAGTGGAAGTGTTACTCAGGGACAAATTGGCACTAAAGTTGCAAAATCAACACCAACTCCAACTCAACCAACATTTCAAAATCAACGGCTAGCAACTTTTATGGACGTTGCTGTTCTTCGGTGTTTATTCATTACTCACTGGGAAGAGGAAGGAGTCTTTTGGGCTGTGTCATACTTACTTAAACGGTAGTTGATTCTTTATAATAATTATAAAATATAAGAATTCTTATATTTTGCTGAAGTGTTTTAGAGCATTTTTTCAAAGGAGTATTGTTTAATTTACTTTAATTACGTTGAAATTTATGCAGACTGGAGGAAGTGGCCTCATTGAAAGAAGCTCAGAAAAATGAGAAAGAAGAGGGACAGCGACAACGAAGTAATTCTTTACCTGCCCCAAAGTCTCGGGCGTCATACATTGCTGAATTAGCTGGTAGTGCTCGTCTTGGTACGGACAAAGAGAAAAGTAAATTACGTTTGGCTTCAAGTACAAAAGGACGTAGTGGTAGTAAGGGGGATGGTAGTCAATTCTTCTCATTTTCGGCCTGTTCATCCCCAACTTCTGAGCGACGCCAGCGTTCCAGTTCACAACGACGTGGGAGTGAAAAAGGCTCGAAGAAGAAACTTACCATGTTTGACTTAAAAACTTTTGTTGAAACCAAGTTACTGTCGAAATCTGAGAAGATGCTGGAAAAAATTGGAGCTCTGGAGAAGGCTGTTGGAGAACTTTCTGTAAGTTTTTTGTTTCGTGGGAGTCTGTTTTATTCATGAGCATTTCTATGTCGTAGCAACAGCAAATGCAATATTGTATTGAAAATACTGAAATTTTATTCCAGGATGAACAACAAGAGGAATCAGAACAATTTCCCCGACCACAGTCTGCTCTAGATCATATGAATGAATTAGAGAAAAAGGTTGAGACTATGGGCGAGAGCTATTTTGGTGGTGAATCGAATCTCTTCAAAGGGAAAAGCATGCCGAGCTTGAGGTTAGAATTTGACGACAGAGTAATTGAATTAGGGCTGATGTAATTGGGATTTAATTTTAATTATATTATTACTAATTACTATATACTACCAATATGAACATTAGCATTCGAGGAGCTTGCGTAGTTTTAATGAACATCCGTAGTGCTCTATTAAGCGTAGTTACATATCGTAGGGCTATAGATAGACAATGAAGTGGCATCGACAGACCTAATATTTATTGATAATTCATTTTAAATTCAACTAAATGGAATGTAATTGTGAATTGTGTCATTGTCTCGTGTCTCTGCTCTGTGATCATCTCTCGAACTGTGATCTTTTTCTGTCCCTTTCTTAGCTGTTTACTAGTTGATGAATTGGCAGCACCGACGGGGTAAGTTTCTCAATGCCATCCCAGGATACAAATAAATTATGAACATTTGCAGTATGTAGTGTCAAAAATATATTACTATTTATTATTCGATTATGCACTGAAAGTAATATTTATTCAGTTTTGGTTCATAATCTTTCTAACTTCTGCAATAGTAATTATCTTATCAAATCTTTACATTTTAATTGAAATTTTTCATATTCTTTGTTGAAAAAAGAATGCAAACTTGTACAGTCATGATTTTCTTTTGTAAAAACAGTATGATGAAAATAATTGAAATTATTAACAAGATTCAGTAAAGTTCATTAAATTACAATTTGATTCATTCTATAAGCTCGTAGAGGCTCAAATCAAACCTGCATGACCCCTAAAACCCCGTTAGCGGTTCTCTTCTAGTAACTTGGTATGTGCGATGTCAATTTTTTAGAAATGGCCTTGTCTAAATCGCTTATTCTTCTTTGTACAACTGTATAATAATAATACAGAAATGCATGCATTATTTGTGCTATTTCCCCGCAATTTATATTCCTATATACATGTACATTTACTACATAATTTTTGTATTTATAATAATATTACCTACCTAACCTACCTATGTTTCAAAATACTTTCTATATAGAGACTATAGTTGGGGTCATTCGAGACAAACGTGTATTTTCAAGGGCTTTTAAGACAAATTGGGACATTGTATTACATATTGGGACATATTTGACTTCCTTAAGCTACAACGTTACAAGTCTGCTGGTTTAATCCAGGATGTATATGTAAAGATATGAAACTTAATTTATAAGAGATATTTATATTTAAGGTGGATTTTAATATTTGCAAACACTAAAACGGAGTAATCAAGGTTCTTAAACTGTAACTCTATCTAAATGTATGAGCGTAATCTGGAATGACCCACCTCAGAAATAAAACTATAGCTACATACATGTACTAAGTGTCTTTATGTTGTTTAAGATAGCGATGATTAATTAGCTTGCCGTTGATTATTATTATGAATTAAGTTAACAGATATATATAACACAATGCTAGGTGACTTCAGGCTTCATTTAATACTTATTTTCTGACGTAACATTCAATGTTTTAGCCAAAGCCACAGTGTAGAACACATTATTATTAGTTTTTAATATAGACTTTGAACTTGTTATTACTAGTTTCTTACATTAATTGTTGTATTCGTGAGAGTATTAGAGATTTTATTAGATAGCGTTTGTAACGATAACTGACTTATTTTAAAAAAGAACTTTATTGATTTTTGGAAGAAAAGGTTGAGACCGTTTTTACTAGTCAGTATTTAAATGTACTTCCTTGCTTAGACAATTAGAAGCCAATTTAAAATTCTATCGTTTTACTTAATGACTTTGACTTTGAGCTGGACGACAGCTGTAAACATTATATATTGATCTTAAGTCGTTAGTCGTTTGGAGAAATGACCTGTGAAGTCCTGAGAGCAGTTTACTGAAAATTTGATTTTGCAGATACGTTGGAGTGACCAATCATTCAGTGGAGAAGAAAACGGATCGGAGCTTCATACCAAATCCTATTATTACGGTGACGGAACACACGCCAGCTCCAACTCCTTCTCCTGATAGAATGTATCGGTAATACGCTTTGCTTATCAAACCTGCTAAAATAATAATAATAAATTATTCTTTGCAATCAATGTGGACTTGAATTGTATGCACTTCTATAAATTCTTCTAATAAATTAAATTACCTTTTAGTGTTGTGTTGTAACAAAAAGTCAATTAATGTCTGAATTTTATTGTCCCCCTTGCAGCCGGGTGAGCTCATTGGAAAGTCAACTAAATTCGATTCTTCACCAGTTCGTTCAAGAAAAGCGCGACTCTACTTCTAGACCAAAGCTTATTAGATCCCATAGTGACACAAATGTTTCCTATAGTGTAAGCGAAGCTGCCGAAGCTCCCGGCACCGCTCAGTATATCAAATATAATGGAGAAATCAACGTTAAAGTAGTTTTTAAAGTAAGTCAATAATGATTTAACCACATGATATTCCATTATAATGCTCTATTTAAGAAGTATCGAATTATTACACCTTTTTCAAGTATTATAATGAAGTAAAGTAATTTTCCATTGATTGCTTTCGCTTCCAGGCTTTGCATCATGTTTGCTCAAGGGAATTAGCAACGAAGTCGGTGCGAGTATGCCAAGTAGTACTTCAGCTGATAGAACTTTTAATGGATCAGGTGGAGAAGGACGAGGATGTCGCCTTAGTTTTAGATTCAATTACTAGGTAAGTTCCACACCTTAATAATTTGAATTGAATTTCCGAGAGATCTTGTTCGAATTTATGTAAAGCATGGGGGCAGAGAAAGACAGTTTATTGACATGTTGTAATTATTAAATAAATTATTAAATTTAAATGAAATATTAAATAATGTTAAACTGTTATTTCTATACAGAATAATAAGCTGCATGGGATGTGTTCATGGTTGTGGTGAAGCTCAGCACTGCAACCAATCCGACACTGTTCGATCTCATGCAAGTACCCTTTTGCTTCGGTTGGCTCAAAAATTTCGTCGACAATTTGCAGCATTCTATCAAAACTTCATCGCTTTCCAAAACATAAGTACTATAATGGACTTCTTCCATGCTCTTTGTGGCTTTTGTGTGGATCCATCAACGTTACTTTCTCCCCTGAGTAAGATCATGTTGGTTAATCTATATAAACTATTCACTTGAATTGTTTTACCTGTTGAATCATCATCACCTTTATTGAATTGGAAGATAATAAAGAGTAATTGTATTACAAGCGGGCCAGTTTGGATGAGGATACATGTATAATTCATTTGGATTTCCCTGTTTGCAGATCCAAAAATAAAAGATTTTTATGCAAGTTACGTGACTGGAATGGAAAATACACACAGCAAAGTAGAGTGCCACATTTTCAAAGCTGTGTTCAAAAAATTAGTATCCCGCCTTGCTAACATGTCCAAAGAACTTCGTAGTTCCGAGAATATGGTAAGAAAGATAGACACTTGTCAAAATGGTTGCTAGATTTAATTGACATTATTTTACTCATTACGTAAATAAACTTTCGAATAAACTTGCAGGCTCTTTACTGTGATGTCCGGCAGCTCATTTGCTACATATATGAAAATGACGGAAATTCTTTTAGGAAAGTTGCCTTGTCTGCGTTGGTTGATTCGGTACTTGAAAATTTTTATCCACACTCTTTACATGAGTAGAACAGTTCGAAGTAAAGGAAACAATATTTTTATAATTTATTATTTAAAATTAATTATACTTATATTTGAACTTAAAGGCGGAAAGGGGCAACAGGAAACAAGAGGCAAGCACCCACACGACTCGAGTGGTGCGACGTACGCAGCAACTGGATGACTCGCAAAACTTTTTTGTAATGGACGAGACAGGGGCGACAGACCGTGGCCCTCCCAGCGCTGGCAATAATAACAAAAAAGGATTTTTCAAGAAAAAGAGTTCCTCGTCCACTTGTGCTGTACGTTTTAATTATGATAAATAATTAATCATTGTTTTTACTCGCAATCATAAGATCAACAGGTTTTGTATACCTGGTTTTGTAGCGGAAACGTTTATTGAAATAATATTTTGATATCACACAGAGCATGGGAGACACCGAGAATACTGGAGAAAGTCCTAGCGGAACCCTCACTAGGAAACATGCAACATTAACACCAAAATCCAGCGAACTTGATTTAGTTAATCGGAAACCAACTGCTCCCAAGAAAGGATTAGTTAGTTGGTTAACGAAAGGTTCTGGAGGAGATAAATCTTTTGATTTTGACTTCGACGAAAATATCGGTGTTGAAATTAAGACCACGAGACGTCAGGCTACCATAGTTCAGAAAGCCAAGCGACGAGTTGAGGAACGGTTAAAAAGAATGAAAATCAAGAGAGATTCTACCAACGAAGAAACTCAAGGGGGTGGCTTAAGTAGGAGAGGGTCCTTTGAAAATATTAATAACGAAGCTGTAAGACTTTTTGATCACTTTATTATATGGATGTATTTTTATTGTACCTATGTATGTGCAAACTTGAAATAATGTGTGATGTAACTTTTATTGTATGTATGTGCAAACTGACATAATATGTGTACTTATAATTTATGGTCTACCTTTCTTATATCCATTTCGATCTTGTCTACAGGTTGTTGGGGAAAGTAGTGAATTCGTCGTGTTAAAGGAAAGACGACTAGTGAATCGATCCATTGTCCGTGATGGTCTGCTGCGCTTTGGGTTTCTTTTAGAAATCACCCTACCAGGATCTTTACCAGATGCTCATTTAATGGCTGCAATATTAGATCTGGTAATAGGGGATTCCTATCGAAAATGAAATAGCATTTCATATATTTAAATAAATACATATTATTTTATATCAAATTATTTAATGCAATAATTCATGTATACGAGGTTGATTATTAAAATATTGCTGTCCCTCTAGCCCCAAACAGTTGTAGCGGCTCGTGCTTGTATAGTTCTTGAGTGTTGCTACCTCGTCCATGCCTGCAATAGAGGACATTGGCCTCTGTGGATGAAACTTCCGGTCTTTCGTCCTTCTTGTGCTGGAATAAATAAAGCATCTGGAACAAGATCTAAATCTTACGGCCTACAGAAAGCTGCTGGTAAAATGTTTCAGCAATGGGGAGAAGTATGTCCTAATAATTAAAATGGATAATTAAATATTTTAGTTATTATTTCTTAAAAGCTTTTCCATAATTCTCAATACATTAGGTTTCTTTCTTCATTAATTCTTTTCCATCCATCTGTGAAATTAATTTCTTACATACTATTTGTATTTTAAAAAATAATTTTCAGGCGATAAATGCAAGACTGGAAGAGTACATGAAGTCGAATCGAGCCAAAATGTCGGAGCTGGACCTGACGGACGAGAACAAGCAGAAGGAGCTCGCACAGATGGATGAGGATGAAGATTTTTTGGACGAAGGTAAGGGTGGGAGAGGAAAAAAATTCATATATTCAAAAAAGGTTTTAAATGACATTGTTTTCAGCGCAATTACCTCAACCGAGTAAACTAAATCCTTCTCTTCGTGTGACTATTTCTTCGAAATATTTTAAATTTGCTATGAAACTCGGATGACTGAATGTATTTTTTCGAGTCGATTCACTTGTTGAAACCACGGCTATTTCCATTCACAGCCAGTATCACTGATGGATTTGATTGCCCGATGGCCCTGCAGATCTTAGCTTGCATGCTCTTGTTTGAAATTACAGCCTTCCTGCGAGAAACTTACCAAGTACGCAATTTCTTTCATTTATTTATAAAAAACAGTATATTATATTTGTTTCACTAGTATATTCACAACATTAGAATGAGAGTTTTTAGATAATAATAATAAACATTATACAATGTGACGGAGACTTGACCATTCAAAAAAATTAACCGACTTTGTCACCTTTTATAATGTTCTCAATGATAGAAAATTATTACGGAAATATCAACCAGCGTGTTTTCAAAAAGACTTTTACAGTTTGAAATATAGAACTTTGCAATTTATATCTTTAGCAAGCTTTTGGCCATTAGAACTTAGAAAATCAGTTTGATGAATCTTGCCTCTTTGCTATTAATAGCGTAATATTGTAAAATTTGCAGAGAAATCCATTAGTTAGAAGATTAGCGTAGTGACATATTTAGTATTTTTTGGAAAGTTTGAACCGTAGAAGTTGGAGCTTATTTTGGCATGCAATGCACTTGTCCATTTCAGTCACTGCCGAAGAGTGGGGTTGTTGGTAAGATGGCGACGACGGAGAAGGAGAGTAGTAAGCCTCCGACGACAAGTGGGGGTGGAGGAACAAGGCGGTGGAGCTATGGTACTGTCATTTAATATGAACAGTTTAAAAACTATCCATTTTGTAATTAAAGTCAAAATACGTCTCAAACTTATAGGCCTCTCGTCCATGGGACAATCCCAAGCCTCGCATAGTCTTCAGAGTATTTCAGATCCTCATGCACCTCCTCCTGGTCAGGAGAGGAAAATAAGCTTTGTTCTGAATGATAATGAGTCCAATGAGAGTAATGAGAAAGGCCATAAAGCTGCTCAGGAAGTACGTTCATTCTTACCTTAATAATTTCAAACTTCTTCAATAATTAATTATGTATTAATATCCTTGATTTCCCTTTTACAAATGGTTAATCATTAATGAGATTCAACGTATACAATAAATAGGCTGAAGCAGAAAATGATGACAAAAAGGGGAAAAAGGTTAGACCTTTGCTTCTTAGACGAGGCACGCCGGGTGGCGGCTCTTCCTTCCGGAGAAGGAGTATCAAGCTTCAAAGAACCGGGAAGAAAGATCAAGACGGAGACTGTAAGATTATATTTTTTTCTAAATAATTTTTTGAAATAATTGTTTTTGTTATATATTATATTTAAAAAATTTCAAGTACTACAGAAATATTGAATGGGTTTTTAGCAATGAAGCGCTCCGATTCCCTAACAAGCGGGAAACGTAAAGTAAGTTCGATTTCAGATGATACCTCCGAACAGAATAGCGGAGAGGAGTCCCCGGGAGTGATGAGCAATGAGGATAATGCCAATGACGATGACAGCATATACATGCCTTGGTTGAATACTATAATTGAGTTCCTGTCAACACTTCATTTTAGGTTGGAATAGTCTCCATTTTCTCTAGAATAGTTACATTTAGCTTCACTATAATGAATTATAATAAAAACAATTATCTAACAAATGTGTGCCATCTGAATTACAGGTGCATCCATCAGGGTTTCTGTCATCCCCAGTGTCCGCGGCGACTAATGCGAGGGGTCTCGCGCCTTCTCAAGGCCACGCGGAAGATCTATGGCGAGGAATTCGGAATAGGAACAGCGGACATGTCCAATATGGGTGGGGATAAATCATCATTGACGAACGAGAATCCCGGGGGGAGTAGGGATTCCAAAGAGAAAAACGAAGAGTCGTTGATAATCAAATACATCAGAAACCATGTTCAAGGGGGTTTCCATGCCATGTTTTCCACTCTCGTCAAATCAGCGTCCATGTTATCGGAAGATCAGTTTTTGGCTCTACTACCCACCGCGTGGGAACTTTTAATCGAACCAGACATTCAAGTACGAACCGATCGATTTATCGTATTTAAAATATAATGATAATAATAATAAAATACTAATTAATTTTTGTATCTTTCTTTTATTACTTTTATACCTGTAGGTCAGTTCTTGCTGCGCTGCGTTGTTTATTTTGGCTGGCGTCAAGGTTCCAGAACAAGTAAAAAATGTCATGCAAGCAGACTTTGAGCATCCAAATCCAATGACAAGGATGAACGCTCTGCTGAGGTTCCAAACTCTCTGGCGGTGCCGTCATCAAGTATGGCCACGGATGGAAGAACAAACTGCTTTTAAAGCACCGCCACCAGGAATTGAATTTACACTTCCTTCCCCTAGGTAAAATTGAATAAAGATTAATATAATATTCATTTTCCTGGGCTGAAAAAGAAAAGTGCGCCACAAATATCCTCACGATGTTAATTTACTATTGCTTCTTTCAAGGATCGGAGTGGAGTGCATTCCAGTGGTGGATCCACCATGGACTCCACAAACGAAGGCGAAAGTTGAAGAAGTGACTTTGAATCAAGATAAGCCACATGTGTCCCGGCGTTACTTGGTCACTGCTACTAAAACGAGAAAGACACAGCAAGCTGAGTTGGTTAAGATGGCACTGCAAGCGGAAGAGGACAAGAAAAGATGTGAACGAGAACAATTTTTGATCACAACCGTTCCCATCACTTCTTTAGCTTCTTACGAGCCTAGTAAGCATATTTCAAGAATTGTAGGGTTAAGTATTTAAATTTTATGTGCTCAACCGGCCCAACGTAATGTGGCGTAAAGTTCAAACCGTATTCAGTTATACTTAATAAATATTCCTGTAGGCTCTCACCATTCAGTTGGGGAGGAGGAAGCTGACGATGAGGCTCAAAATCAGGAAAAGGTATATAAAATTTGTTCCGTGAATATGAAATAGTAACTTGAAAAGTAATTTCATGTACCTATTACTTTAATGACTGGTGTGTTTGAATTCCACAAGGTTGCGCAGCAAGCAGCGGTGCAGGGCACATTGAACGCTAATCTTACTGCGGGACAAGGAAATACTGGCGGATTGGACAATACTCCTTTAACAAGTATGACAACTGTACAGTTCATTTTAAATTTAATCTTTCGGAAGGATTTTTGATGTTTTGCAAATATGAAAAATAATTCACATTAATCGTGTGGTAGGCTTGTTAATCAATAAATCCAGCCAACACAAAGGCGTAACGTTGTTCCCATCGTCTCTGTGCTCCGCCGCCATCTACATCATTCAGCTCCTGGATGATCCAGCCGTATCTCTGGATGGCAACGCCGTGTATGAAGTGGCATACCAAGTCCTCTGGCACTGTCTGGTTGAAGATTCCTCCTTGTTCTTGCGTTATATTCTAGAAAAACTTACTCGTGGCAAGCACGAGCTTATGTTCAAGGTAACCTGGAATTTGTTCAAGAATATCTTCCTATATTTCATATTTCCACTGAAATATTATTTACAAACGCTCATGTTTGTCCTACAGGTCTTAAGACATCTAATAATGTTTGTACCAAGGCTACCTCAGCAAGCTGCGTTTTCACTTTATAATCACATTATCGGTTTCATCATGTTTCACACTCGGTCTCCTCAAGATACCAGTTCCGAAATGATTGGATCTGCTCTCTCCGTCCTCTGGATGGTTGTTCATAGTGTTCAAGGAATCATGTTCAAAGACTTGAAGCAAATTTTAAGGAAGGAACAATGTGATGCTTCCATTTTGCTAACAGCGAACGTACCTGCGGCTAAGAAAATTGTCGTCCATGGTCCAATGGGTAATTTTCTGTTTGTTTCGTTGTCATTCTGTATTGCAGCTTGTATTGCTACATGTATAAATTGTCATATAACTAATTCATTATCAGGTCCAGAAGCTGGCGGGATCCCTACTCAGTTCCCTGTTCAAGAAGACACCCAGTTCATTCAAATTCTAAGAGAGTCATTGGACTTCTTCAGTATTGACGAAGAGCATCATAAAGAATATTTCCTTATAGATCATAAAACTCGTAAGAGTTCTAAATTCAGAAGGTTTCAACATTGTAAACCAATAATGTAGCAAAGCAATCTTAATTCACCCGTATTTTTGTGTTTATGTAGATCAAATTCATAGCCCGAACGCTTATGTCCGAGACTTCTACTTCTTCTCACGATCACAGCATCCGCAACTCAGTCTCGCGCACATGGCACCTGACCATGCTTACAATGCCTTGCAGCGTCAGGCTTTCATACTAAAGTTTTTGGAGAGCGGCAAAGGTAGCGACAGCTTGGCATCGCATATATGAACTTACATTCAACTGGTGTCAACAGATAATAAATATAGCACTTTCTCATTTTCAGTCACACTCACATGGGCGATTTTGAAAAATGTGGATCAAGTCATGCAACGTGTGGTGTTTCTTCACGAGGAACTCATGAAACTGCCGTCGTTTCCAAGGAAGGCGCTGGAGTCAGATATGGATATCACAAAAGGAGGGATGATGGGACGAGTACGCACTTTTGACAATTTTCTAAATAGTTTGTTGCTGTAATGTCGATCAAAATGTTGTGCGCATTTCATTAGTATAATGTAATTATTTTTTTTTCCTTCACAGGAACTTCTTGGCTTGGACGTCCTCCATAAATTCATGTGGGCGAAGCTAATCACTCGGATGTTTGAAGCGATGTCTGGAAATTTTGCATATTCAGGAGATATTCATCTTTTTATAAACGTTCTAAGTGGTACGTTATCAATAATTTGTATTAACGTAAATCGCAGGGTTTAAAACGATCATGTTTATATTTCTACAAATGTTATTCTGACTATTTAGGTGCCTTAATGGTACATTCCGAAGATGCTACAATCATTCGTTACGTAACTGCTGCCTTCATAAACGCCGCACAACAATTTAAGAATATATTTTCTACAAACGGATACCTCCTTGTGATGCCACCTTTGTTATTGACGTACTGCAATCATCAGAGCAATCCTTTAGGTACGAAATTACGATAAAGTTACGATATATTACATAATTATGATAGTCATTATGTTTTAGTTGTAGAAACTCTACATCATTGTTTCTTTGTAATTGCAGTGACTGGATCGGTGGAGTTTGCTTGTAAGGAATTTTATTTGCTACACCGGAAACCTTTCGTTCTACAAATGTTTGGCGCTCTTGCTGCTCTGCTGGACACCGATGAATTGGCTCAGTATGGAGATCCTCGACGAGTCCCATCCAAATGCTTGTTTCGTCTACTTTTGTCCCTGGAAACACCAACCCCGGATCCTTTACACATAACAGAATTAATTCATGGTCCCCAGCCCCTTCGGCCTCTCGATTTCTGCTATCATGATGATTCCGATGAAATCACCGTACTAGACTGCATATCTATGTGTGTTTGTGTGGTTGCGTACGCCTCGGATTCCCTCAGAGGTCAACAAATGCTGGTGTGCTGACGTTCTTGAGTTTTAATACTTCGTTAATTTAATTATAAATGAACCCTAAAACAATCGAAACTTATTCAACGTTTATTTCCTCATTTTTACTAGACAATTTTGGAAGCGGTCCTACCTCCGTATTTAATGCACATTCAAACGAACAAAACAGAAGGGAAAACTGAACGAGACGTGATAAACCATATTGCCGTTGCTTTGAAAACGCTTGTCAATAATTGTGAACCCCTTGCGAAGTAAGTTTTTGAAGTATTTTTGTACGTATTAAGTACAATAATGAACACAAAATTATCTAAACATCAAACGTCTATATGATATTATATTACTTTAAATTGTAAACATAGATACATACGCAACCATTTCCTATAATAACATAGTCAGTGATGTCACCAAATTAATAATTTTGAAATGTATTTATTTTTCGTAGAAACTATTCCGGTCCGCAGATGTCAGAAGCAGCGGATTTAAGGGGTTCTAGTCAAAGGAATTATGCTAGCAAAGCTGGATTAATGACTCCAGGATATGAGTTTGCTGATGATGATTCCCACTCCAAGTACATGAGTGATCATTCCAGGAATAAAAGCGCTTATGATCGAGATTTGCAAGATTCAGAGGTTTGTTCTTTAAGCTTAATCTCACAAAATCAGCGCGTCATTTTAATTACTTATAATATTACTTATATCATTAAAAATGAATAATATCCTGGAAAACAAATCTTGTGAATGTTGAAAGTATCATAATCAATGTGTAGGTTATCCGCGATGAATTTCGAAGACCGCGGGACACTTTATTGTCATTAGTATCCGATTTCTATTCAAAAAGCTTTGCGAGATTAATGGAACTAGCCAAGAAAGGTGGTGCTGAAGCGAAGCCAGTGGAACTGTTAGATAGTAAAAGCCATGTGGTAAATTAATTTTCAATTCTACATTTTGTCACAATCTGTATAAATATGCATTAGAATTCAAGGGAATTAATAAATGCAAATTCACCAATAATTTTAACAGAGATTATCTGAAGTTGCCATGAGTCTCCTGAAAGTTAGTCCGTACGATCCTGCAACCATGGGATGTAGGGGGTTACAGCGTTACATGGTTGAAGTATTTCCATTCGGAGACTGGTCGCATGAAAGTGCAAGGCCAGCTCTAATAGCATTTCTTCGTCGTGTTGACAAAACTTTCATTAAAATCTGCAAGAAGACGTCAATAAGGGTGAGTAAAAAACTTGAATAATATATGCATATATGTAATACTTTAATACAATGTTAAAATATGCTGTTCTCGTTTAAAATGCACTTGATTAATTTCTACAGAGACATACGGACTGGGAAGCAGCAGCTGGACTTTTAAAAGGAATTTATCAAACATTGTGGCGTCACCCTTATATCGTTCATATGCAACATCTGAAGTCACTCATTCAAACTTGTCAGTGTTTGTTAATGGGCGAGGGTCAGGCGAGTGAATTGGGATTAAGTTCAGCTGGGGCAGCTCTTCTGGGAAAAATTCCTCCGACTCACTTCTGCTCTACAGTAGTTCGACTTCTAGCTCTTCAAGTCAGAGCACTTGGGGTAATTCTTTACATTTCAAACCGTATAAATTATTAAAATAATAAATAACTTGGGAACTAGAAGATGAGTATAAATATTCTAGGAGACGTATTCATTGGAGCAAGCCTGTGGAATCCAACCATCTGTGCCATCCCTTCAAGATAAGTCTGATGTCCTACTGATGAATCTTCTGCTTCCCATGTGCCTTCGGGTTGGAAGTGGAAGAAAAGGTTATATTATAATGCGATATGATGCTCTTACTGTATCAAATCAACTATTTATGAAAAGTCGTGTATGTTGCTTCATGTGTTTATTTGATCCTCAGATGTGCCAAAAATGCGGAAATCGGATATAGTTTATATACTAAATGTCATACTCAATAGCATGAATGCTGGGGGTCCGCGAATAAAAAATGCATCAGAAGCCAACAGCACTTCCGTGGGAACTGGAGTTGGTACTGGAGCCACGAGATCTGGAAGTGTGACAGAGAGAAAATTGAAATTATCAACTTGCCAAATAGCTTTCTTAGGTCAGTGATGTTTTAATGGTTTGAAAATTTAATGATAATAATAATTTATTAATAAATTAATAATTTATGTATGATCATGAAGTGTAATACGTTGAAAATATATTCTAGGCCTAAAAATTCTCTGCGTCTGCTTCGACACGGAGTTGAGTTCGGAATGGCCTAGAACTGTTCGAGCAATACAGGAACTTGGACATAGATGTGAAGGTGGGCCGCCATTATGGGACTTTTTGGAATTCGTGGTTACAGTCAGAACTTCAATTTACCCCATGTTTTGTCCATTGATTGCTCAAAGGGTAAGTGCAAATTATCTTGGCCATCCTTGTATGCAGTTTCTAACTATAAACACTATGTATGTACAAGTGTGCCCAGTTATCCAAACTTCCAGAAATGTTTATAATATCAAATCTCGGACCCTTACAGATGGCTAAGACTCCATCTAATGACCAAGAACGGGGATTTCAGTTCGCAATCAGAGAGAAATTACGCTCGACAACATTGGGTCGTTGTAAGGGAAGTTTACTGGTGGACTTGGCTCATCAAATGAAGCAGTTAAAAGAAGAATTAGAAACACGGAAAGGTGCTTCTGGATTATTTTTCATTACAATTTTACAATAGTTTTTGACCGGTGGTTATGTTCTTTGACTCAACTGTGCCCATTGTTTCTTTCACAGAAGAGACAATCATTAGCAAGAAAAACCTGAATTTAGAACAAGCAGCCGAGCCCCGCCGTCCTCGTCCATCATTATCGGAATTGTTCCCAGGATTAGCTGCTCGATTTGGAGGGTCTGATGAGAGTAAAGGTTCTACAACAACTATAAATAGGGGTTTGAACCGCGAGTCAAGTGTTAGAGTCAAACCAAGTTCGCAGGGTAAGTTATCAAAGACCTCCAGGATGTATCTGGTTTCTTCATCGATCGTGAAATTGTGGTTGTGGTCTTGTATGTGAAGTGAAATTTTTGGAAGGTAACTATAGATAAAATGAGCAGAGTTGGTTTCAAGGTTTGAACCTTCTTGTATCCTTGTAATTTAATGAATTATTACTTGCGAATTTTATATTTATACGAATTTTTTCAAGTATACCTATTCAATATTACCGTTTTTATATTTTAACCGTATACCTATAGGCTTCAGCTTAATGAGTGTATCACGGCCATGGGAGTAAAATTCCCCTTTAAGCAACCGAATCTCACCTTTGTGAACGGCTGTAACTCCCTTTTGATTTCTGTTTGAAATAACATTTTGATTTCTGTTTAAAATAGCATTTTCATTTGTGTATATATTTGAACACCTTTTCATCCTGTCCATAAGTGCACGTGCACTTTATTTATGCTCCAGCCTTGTCCCAATCGCAATCAGTTTCCTCTAAGTTGAAGATTGAGAGCTTTAATTGTGTTATTTAAGTTGTCATTACAAGGATACTCTGTGTCTGTAGAAATAATATTTGGAACTATACTACTAACAATGTATAAGCTGGTGCTTTATGTGTATGTGACTTCTGGTGAGTACGAAGAAGATCTGTGATAAATTTCATGTCTACTGTGTCCATTGTTAAAGGTCGAATGGTGGATCGCTTCATGAGACGAGTGAGCATTGCTGGCGATGCTCCATTTACTATCCCTGAAAACTCTATCCTCAAAGCTAAAGGTCTCTTCTCTTTTCTACAACTTTCATCGCTTTTCTGTCTCTCTTTCTCTCTTTACTGTCTCTCAACTCTTTGAACTCTTTATACCTGGTTTCTCATTTATGGACATTTTCTATACTTTTCATTTCTCACAAGACTTTTGGTATTTAAACGTGTCTCCAGATGCGCATCATTCAGTAAAATTTTTATTTATAAATGTATAGGATTATATTCAAGGATTGTAGTAATGACAAAAGTTGTTAATCTCTCTTCATGAACTTCTTTTTTGATTTTAATGGGGCTGTCAATTCGTTTGGATTTATGACGAGAACATTAATATTTTAATATCATATTTTTTTAATACCATCAGTTTTATCATCTCTTCAATTTGTAGTACTGATCTCCCAACCCCACACTTCTCTCATCTCGTTACCCTTTTTCGAGCTCAAGGGCTCTTTTTCTGTATACTCTACACTAATGAAATAACAATCAAATAAACCTAAAAATTCTAAAGTGTGATATTCCCAATGCAGAAAAGTGCCGGTTCGGATAGTTTTTTTTATAGATCCTGATTGAGCAAGTGAGGATAACACAAAATGAATTGACATATTACTTCACTGATTCTGAAGGTGATTGGTTTCAAAACTTCCTCGAGTTGGAATATTTCCATTTTAAACTCACTTGTGCTGTTTGCTGGTATTATTATTTAAAGTCAATTAAATTTTAAATAACTCAAAATTACTTTAATTTTTTACAATCTATTTTTAATAAATGTATTCACTATGAAGAAGTGCAGTTTGTATATCTATTTAGTTAACATATATGTCTAATGAATGTATTAATCAATCATGTGTGTTATCACTGTCCGTCCTGCTGCTACACTGCTCCACAAATTCACTTAACCAGCACGATGTAAAAACAAAAATAATATAAACTTTTGACTGAAAGTTTAATGCACATCGCCAATAATAATATTAGAGCACATATAGTATTTCTACACTTTCACCACAGCACGCACTTTTTCCTTACAATAAAAATTGTAAATAATATAAAACTCTAGAAGCTAAATGTTTTAAATTATATTGACTACATAATAAATATATAGTCAATACATCTTTTAGATTATTTATTTAAATATTCTAATCCAACCATTACGCCACGCAGTATGCAGTATGATTAACTAACTTTCTTAAATGCAGTACTGTAGAGCCATTTAGTATACTATTGGTCTCCATATTTCAAGGGTTCCTCGTCTGTGAGAAATTGCAACATAATACAATACACAGATTATGGGATCTTGTGTGTGTTTTAAATTATGTGCAGTCAACAGCACCTTTTCCTTATTTGTATCCTTTAAATTGCAATGTTTTAGTTTACAAATGTGACATTTATGACTATACATTTCCTTATGTGATATCAATATTTGTTTTTATAAAAGCTTTAGTTCGGACCACTTCCATTAAAATACGTTTGAATAGTTTCTATTGATATTCATACTATAATTTCCACTTCGGTGGACTTTTCCATTATTTACATTTATTACTCTTAATAATTTTATTAACATTATCTTATCTGTGTAAGGATGGATGGGTGTGTTGTGATGATGATCATTATTGATCCATTTACTGTAAATTCTCAATGATTTTGGTGCGAAGAAAAATAATGTATGTACAACTCAACAAAACCTTTTGGCAGTCGGGTCTAAAACTGGTCATGTGTGTGTAGAGCGGAGCGAGGAAACCTTTGAGCTTCATCCGGAACGCTCCGAACTTCAGGAAACGAGCTACGCCGGAGAAGAGGATGTCCCGAAGCAACATCGGCTACAACGTCAAAAGTTCCAGAGTAGGAAAACGTTTCGATTTAGGAAAAGTCGAAGAGGAAATTTGGAGGTTACTGACAATCTTTTACCTGATTTTTAATTTAGTTTTACCCATACACATGCAATTTGAACTATAGGCAACTGTAGAATGGAATGAAGCTATAGCAACTATATCTTTATAGAATTTTTTATTTGTAAATATTCAATAGTTTTCAAGTGTGGACATGGAAGAAGAAAATCAGCGTCCAGATTCTCCATCTTCACCATCGCCAAAGGATGAACTTATTCGAAAAGATCAGATGGACGATGAAAAGTCTATCGATTCCAGTAAAAGTGATAAACCGCAAAAGGCATCATTAAAGATTCGCTCAAAGAAAAGAAAAACTTCGACGTCTCCACAAAACAATGGTGGAGATGAGAGTCCCAATTCGTTCTCTAGAACTTCCAGTACATGTGGATATAGGGAAAGTTTTGGTAATGATGGTGGATAACTTGCGCCTTGTGAATGTGTGTTTGCAATTGCATTATTTATCTCTGTAAAAGGTTCGTACTATTTGTGGTTTTTCAATTTTTTCAATAGGATCTGTGGAAAGGTATAGCCTTCAGATGCTAGAAAGATTAGAAATAACTCCTCCAGACGATGATGAAAGGCCTGGAAGATCAGGAGCACGCAAACGGGGAGGAGGTGAGGATGATGAAGACACCCTCATTTGATAATTACTGCAGTTGTAGCAACAAAATTTAGATTTTATTGTTTTTATATATGTGTAATAATAAATAATAGGAGGTTGTTCATTCTAGTCGGAGTGCACTACATCGATGGTGTACTCAATAATTGTTGTATTTTACACTAAATGGTTGTTAAATTCCCAATTCTATAAGATAAAAATTATACAAATGAGCTAATCGCAATGTTAATACTAAAAAAGAATCGAAAATGTTTGTCAAAGTCTATATTGTACGAACGCATGTTCTTGTTGTTGTTACACTGTTTACCATATTTTGAAAAAAAGTTACGAAGCAAATGTTAATAGAAAGAATAATAAAGAATCATAGATAGATTACTTGTTTTTACGCTGATTTGATGTTTAGAGTAATTGATTTTTATATCTATACAATTTTGTCGCAAATAAAACCAAAGTTAGATATCAAATTAACTACTACTTATGCATTTATTATTATTTTTAATATCCAATATTGACTTGACAGGAATCTTCAGGGATGTGTAGATTTACGTCTCCACAGGGTTTTGTATGACAATTAATGCGTAGTCCTTGTCTGGAAAAGCAGTGCAACATTAATTAAACTAATATTTATGGCACTATACCAATGAAAGGCATATTACTATAAACCAAACATCTATCATACCTGGTGCAACTAAAACTTCGTGCTTTTTCGTTCTCAGACGAATGAAGGAAAGATCGTTATTGCCATCCAACTCCTTAATCATTGTCCTGGATTTGTCGACCAGCTGCTGAACTTGAGCGGCGTACAAAACACTCAATGCATTATCCACAGTGGACTTGATTGGAATGCCTAGGGGATTTCAAAACAACAACATTAATAGTGTTAACAAATAACCACCATAACAAAAAAATTATGACCAACAAATGATCCGTTGTCTCAACCAGTTAAACCGAATACTGGAATACTGATGCGATAGCTTCCACTCACACTCTTCAAAGATTATCCAGACAAGCAAAATAAAATTTACCTTCATAGTTGATCACAATTAGGCCAACAACACCTTTATGTGAGCAAATGCGCTTAATGGCATCTTCTACTTCGTTGGACTGGAAAAATACAAAACAACATTTATGGGTTAAATATCAGTCTTAATATCCTAATATGACAATTTCACTCCCATTCATTGGACAAGTAGGTGTATAAAAGTGAAATATTGATACATGGGTTGTACATATAAGTCTAAATGGATTAGGTGGGTCATTAAGAACAAGCTGCTGGTAAAAATTAAATCGTAAACAATTCCAAACGTCAAGAGAGAAAGAAAAACAACTTTATTTACCTTAATTAATATAAATAATTTTCAAATATTAATTAATTAAAAAATATAATGTTAAAAAATCTTTTAGGTATTAATTTACCACACCTTAGGTTAAATACATAATTAGAGAATTATTTTAATACCCAAATCAAGCAAAAACGGGCTTAAATTATTCAAATTTAAAATAAAATAGATTACCATCTTATGACCGGAACTCTCTAGTTATTTAAGGTCGGATTCGGATAATTCCACACTAAAAGAATTTCACTTCAAAATCAAAAATCAAATCTTTCCCTTTAACAACTGCAAACTGTAACTGAACTTTCAAATTTTCTCCTTTGGATTTAGATTTTGAGCCTCCGCGCGCTTCGTTCTGCACTTCTTGATGACTCACAAACTCTCAACGTCACGACAACAGGGAGCCGACAGCCGTCCAATGGTGCACTTGTGATTTGGGCATTTATGCAAGTCTTAATAACTTGTACTTTAATATTAATTTGTAATTAATAAGTACTCCAAATGTATTAAAACATTTTATTTATTTTTATTTTGCGTTTCTACCACAACTATTTTCCGCATTTTGGCAAAGTCATCGAATTTATTCCTTTATTATTATTTTATTTATAATTTTAATTTATTTTATATTTACATTACAAAAATAAATACAAAAATAAATACAAAAATAAATACAA